>JAVCKZ010094896.1:0-11436 GCA_034780755.1 Lepetodrilus elevatus | reverse complement strand
CCGGGGTAATAATAATGTAGCGCTATGAGCATGCTTCTGAAGCATGGGTTTGGCGCAATATAAATGCGCTTATTATTTTATTATTATTAACAGATACTCCACTTTTAGTGAAATTACAAATCAAGATTATTTGAATGGTTCATTGACAGATTCAATAGTCTTTGATATTATTTATATCTACTGGGTAAACATATTTGTCCAAAAATATTTATCATGTAAACATACAAAAAAATACTCCATTATCATATTTAATTAAAATATGGAAAAGTTAATCTACACCCAACAAGAGATGGTGTGTAAGTAATTTGTTGATTGAGAACCTTTCACCCATATGTGACAGAAGTGGAAAAGATTGTCAGTCTAGTATATAATCAACATAAAACACTTAATAATATATTGCAAACAAAAGCAATACAATAACATGAAACATAATGTTCGAATGATGAAATAATACTAGCCACTACAATACTCAAGGCAAAAATGTGCGATGCATATATATATTTGTATCCTCCAGCAACAAGTACATATATTAAGGGCGGCTGTTCGAAGCCTGGTTAAGCCATAACAGGCCATTAAAGTAGCTGCCTCCATGGGGTATTACAAGCTTAACAGCATGTTAAGATAACCGGGCTTCGAACAACCAGCCCCAAGGCGCTATAAGGTAAACACAGGTTACCTGCCACTAGCGACCGTTACCATAAGTAGGCCCAGCCAACTTTAACAGCAAAGAAATTGACAGTGCCATGTGCATTTTGACATCTTCTAAAAACAAAATAATTATCTTCCAACTGTTAACCGAGCGATCCTCAGCATCTCCCAGATATCAAATGGATGTTAACCTTCTCCCTGCTGAATTAAATCAAAGTGTTCTATTTCTGCATGTGATTGGGCAACTTAAGTCACCTTCAGCAGGGAGAGGGTTAAATTGCACCTGGCTCTGATTGATTTCAATGGATATCTTCGCCAATACGAGACCTGCCCTCTAGTGGCAAGTCATCAGAAGGGGCAGGTAACTAGTTAATACCTAGTATCGCTGGAAAGCAAGCTCTTACATTAGGAGGAAACAGATTAAGAATCATAATTTGTTCGTCAGCTGTAGCATCATAGATAATATTACCGGTAGCTGTATCACACATTTGGCTGGTTTTATTACTATCGATGGAAATAATCGATAGTTCAAATTACTATCGATGTATTGCTATCGCGCCACTCACTATCGCGATCTATCGATAGTTCGATCCATCGTTACACCCCTAGTATGAAGTATTTGTAATGTTTATTATTACATAGTACTGTACATCCAGAATATGTGTTGGCATATTAAAGTATATTTTTAAAACTGAAACATATTTGTTTCTACAGACAACATTTCAATGCTAACCATGTACGTTGCACACCATTTTTGAGATTTCTTTGACACGTGAAAACAAAAAACTGTGGACTCGCTAGTGACTGACAAAGTCTTCGTAATAAGGCAACAAACCGTTGAGCATGTCAAATAACAACCTAACAAAAAAGAATAAATTTGATAAAATGTCATTGTATTGTATGAAAATGCGTATGTAGTATGAAACTACAGTAGACCTCGCATGCAACGGTACATGATCGTCAATAACATCATTCAAACAATGGAAGGCGTGTGCGCCAATACAAACTAACAATCAGTCGTTGTGGAAACAAAAGGATTGCACAGGCGAGACCACCGTAATTCATTGCCAGGCTATTTATAGGAGTGAATTGTTTTACGTCACAGCACGAATCTTTCATCCATACGTGACGAGCTATTTATTGACGAGCTATTTATAGACTCTACGTCAAGTCAAGTTTAGATACGGCAGATGATTGGACTGGACTGGATGGGTGAATTATGGTTTAGAGATTGCTTCACTCCCAGCACGTTTTTGCGTGTATATGCTCTGCTTGTATAGGGCCCCATTCTACAGAACAATCACAGTACTACCACTGTTTCTGGAACTCTGTCACAGCGAGAAGCGTTTCTTTACGAAAAATGTCAGTTTCTTGACGAGCAGTACCAGTTTCTTTTCAACATGTATCAATTTCTTTACAATGGAACACCGGGCTGACGAGGTTTCAGCAGAAGAAAATGGTAACTGCTTACATATTCACAATATACATTTTCATTTCATAACATAAACATAATATATATTGAGTTGCATCAGCTTTATCTCTACAGTTAATTAGCATTTCAATACTTTATGACGGAAAGTGGCAAAAAGAGTCGTGTCCAGGCCAATATTCTACAAGCTGAGATACAAATACGCCAGATTAATGAACGAAAAGGTGCATCAAAAATATTCTGAAGACTTGGCCGCATTATATGAAAAAAAAGAGCAAAGTTTCCCAACAAAGCTAGTAAAAGAGTTCGCTTCATGTGGACCTAGTGGATTTCACTAAACAGAAAATATTGCATCATAAGAAAGTATACAAATATGTTATAAGTGTCATAGACGTCTTCAGTCGCTATGTTTGGTTACGTGCGATTCCTGATAAGAAGTCCTCAACCGTGGCTAAAAAGTTCCTTAAGATATTGACGGATTTCGGAAGACCTCCAATCGTCCAGCATGACCAGGGGAAGAGTTTGAAGGGAAGTTTAAAAAGCTCCTAGTAGAGAACAAGATAAGATGCATAAGAAGCCATCCTCATCACCCTCAGTCACAGGATAAGGTGGAGAGAATGTATAGAACAATGAAAACAAAAATATGTACGATTTGGGACATTATCAACATTATTTCAGATTAGCTTTCAATAAACATCACAAATTATTTTAATGAAATAATTATTATTTTTATTTTTTTGTTTCGGGGTTTAAAGTCGCTTTCTAGAATCTTTCACTAATATCACGACTTGTCAGTTTAGGGCAGGAGGAAAAGCACAACAAACTGGTACTGCTCGTCAAGAAACTAACATTTTTCGTAAAGAAACGCTTCTTGTTGTGACAGAGTTCCATAACAGTGACAAATTGATAGAAGTAACGACTCGAATAGCACTACGACCGTTTTGGAACAGGGGAGGGGGGGCTGATCTGGATTAGCACCGGCTGTAGGTACTAGCTCACTAGAATATTGTGCCATGGTCAGAATATGGATACCCTCTTTATACACCCTATCCAGTTTATGTAGTTCATGATGGCAATAGTCAGTACAGTTGAAATAGTTAATATCTTACAAAGCTGAAAATTAAATAACTTCCAACATTTGCCCAAAATAAACAGAACTATTTAAAAATTAACACCAAGTTCTAATCGACACAGAAATAAGATGGCAAACATAAAATACACATCCAAATGACTGGTACAATATAACTATTAACTAATTTTATATCTATACATATGATTACAAATATTTGAGATTTTCAAGACTTTGATTTAGTTAAGACTAGATGACCATGACCTTTGACATTGTCCAATATAAAATCTGGTAGAGTATCCACCGCAATACTAAGTTTACAGACAATACTCGAGAGATTAATAACAAATAACAATAATACAGTGCTCCCTCGATATAACGCCCTTCGATGCACCGCGGATTCGGATATGTGGGGTCCAACATTCTTTTCCAAGATTCTTTTTTTCCCTCCAATTATATTCGTTGATATAACGCGGGTATAATAAATTGTCATGGATCCCAACTTCAGTGTTATATCGAGGGAGCACTGTAATGTGAAGATTCATATTGTGCCAAATCCATGGTCTGGAACATATTCATAACACAAAACTTGATGTACAGGTATGCAATATGTCTGGCATCTGGAGAGACATCAAGCATATAACTGACACGAACCTCCAATGAGAACACGTCTTAAGGCAGTTATTCTCACGTACGCATCCTAAAGAAGCAGCCATTGATAATTCAGAATCTCAAAGTTATGAAATTCCAATAAAAAGGCAGTTCAGATAATGTTACAACATTACAGCAGCGGTATATGAAGGCTTGGTAGCGAGATGAGCGAGATTCCATTCATACTTTCAAAAGGCAATGTTTATAATCAAATAAATATCCTTACTTTTCTACTCATGCATTCATAATTTTTCCAGATTTAATGTACCGGTAACTGAATTAACAACATAATTTTAATATTTTATTCAAACTCACTGCACTATCTAATAGAAACGGTTTTCATTTCTTTAAAATATGGCATCGATACATTACAATACTGGTATATTTTGAAAATACCAATAGATGGGATAATATTACTTACGGTAATACTGATGGTGAACCGGATAACCATGGATCTTATTGCCATATCACAGATATCAGTAAAACGTTGAAGGATAAATGTAAAGCTGTCTAAAACTGTATGGTATATACTTAGCCCAGGACCTAGACAATAAGGGATTCTTTCTAATGCTGTATACCATATTCAACATATTAAGTGCACCAATAAGTGCCCCAACCCCCTACCCCTCAAACAACTAGGGGCTGTTCCATTGACTCTCTTGGACAAGTCTGTGCGTCCTGGACATGAATGGAATACGGGACAGGTGTATCCACGATGTGTCCAATCTGTCCACATTCAAGAGGTGGTGTAAACCATTCAGCAGCAAATTTATGATGTCATAAACACAAACTGCAACAGTATTTGCCTTGACCCACTACTTCCTGTGAATGGATTGCTGCTCCGTTCACGGTATGGGTTGACTTATCTGTCTGTCCAGAATGTGCGTCCAAGACTGTCAATGGAACACCATCCTAATGAATATTTAAAATATATTATGTAGTAAATGGATGTAACTATTACAAATGTCAACCATCTAGGGCTTCAGTTTTCAAACAGAAATGTACCCCAAACGAGAATGTGTTTGGTCTTTCTGCATTTCAATATCCCCACGACTCAATTTTCTGAGCAAACTGGACACTTAATATATCAAATATGGTATATACCAGCATGTTGCTTGAAACTCACATTGTAAAAGAAAACCGTACATCAATCAAGATTTTCAGTAATAACTTTCAACATAGAATATATTCCAGTCACCCTTCAAAAAATATATAAGGACTTGCTTATTTAATAAACAGTCTCTTTGCCATTTTCCACTTACTAGATTCACCAGGGTAATTTCTGAAATACTTTTAACGAGCGCCATTATTTGGCGTTTGACTGTATTTTACGTTCACGGCTGGCTAATCACACACCTGCGTACAATATTCTAACTGCATGCCCTCTGACGACAACGGACAGCCAACCAGTGGAATCTAAGGTGCATGGTTAAGTGCAAAGCATCAATATTCAACGTAACGATTTCTTGTTCTTGGAACACATAACAGATGAAGAATACACGTAGATTCTTTATGAAGATTCTTTCAAAACACGTTCAACGTGCTTGATATTGTCCAGTAGATTGTCTCGAACGTCCACGCGTAGACCTTGACGTGACAGTATCCTTTCTTCCAGCATGGCGCAGAGGTCCACGTCTGAGATGAGAAGCTTCTCAGTGGTTATCTCCCCTGGATGTACGTCGTCCGGCGCAGATGAAGTGGACGACTGTGGGTTGGTCGGGCTGGACTTGCGGGAATGTGATGAGTTGACGGTCGACGACACGTGCGTGGATTTCTCCTTGGAGGTCATGTGTGAGGTCGTCTGATGAGTCGGGACATGTCTACGAAGCAATGGAAATCATTTGTAAATTACAATACCATTCTACATCAATCATAAAATCATAATAAAAAAACTTAAAATTTTATCTGAAAATACATTTGGTTAACGTATAAGAAACATTTAGCAAGTATCATGTGCACAGAATACCTGATATCTCGGTCCAATTCCTTCTGGGTGGCGACAGTTTTGTGAGTTTTCTGTGAGCCTGTCGCCTCCTTCCTCTCAACGTCCAGCCTCATGTTGATTACGTAGCCACTTCCTGCCACCAGCCGGGGGATCTCGTCCCCGAACAGCTGCGATATCACTGAAACATGTATCAATAACAGATGCCGTACAACATGTCAATAACAGCTGCAATATCACTGAACTACATGTCAATAACAGCTGCTATATAACATGTCAATACAGCTGCAACAACAAAATGTTAACAACAGCTGCAACATAACATAAATCTAGCGTACCTGCTCCAATGGTGTTGCCTATCCCAGACTTCCTGTGAGGAGAGTTCGCATGTGATTGGCTGCTGTTCCTCTCAGAGCCGCTCTGAAACGGGCAAATAACATTGCTACTTCAAGACAAGTTTCCTCATGATCTAATGAAATAATGTTTAAAATAGTCTCAAAATAAAATGTCAAGATGGCTGTTAAATTTTTCAATTTATAATTTATAAAAAATGAAAATACTTACAGCAAATAGGTAGGGGTTTGATAAGAGTAAGTGCATATATTATTTTAAATAAAATGTGTTCAGGGAATAATCACTGGACTCTTGCATTGGTAAAACAGCTGCAACTAAATGTCGTTAACCTTCTCCCTGCTTAATAAAATCAAAGTGTTCTATTTCTGCATATGATCTGGCAACTTAAGTCGCCTTCAGCAGGGACAGGGTTACGGATAGCTATTTATATGATATCTGGGATTTGGATCATTGGCAGAAAGGTAAAGGGTACTTACAGCGGGGTCGTTATCCTCGGAGAAGGACTGACTGGCGGAATATCTCCTGCTAGACAGATGCTCCTTGGACGGTCGGCTACTGGACGAGGACACCCTCCGCCGGTCCGTGTACGATGGCCGCTGTTGCCGGGCGTTGCCATGGAGGAATCGGTCAGCGTCGGAGACGGGCGACGGAGATCTGGGGAAAAACTCTCCTGTTGACTCCTGGCCGGACAGTTCACGCTGGAATAACTTTTTAGAGGTCGACATTGCACTGGATTTGTATCTGTACTTATCTCCTCTTGGTCCAGAAGAGGAGCTGCATCCCGCCACGGGCCCGCGCTTCCATCCGTGACTGAACTGCTTCACGAAGGAGCGCTCAGTCTTTTTGTTGCTCTCTGGAGACACTGCTTTGTTCTCGATAGCCGCTTTCCTGCGAGTAGATGGAATGATGTTTTTCAAGGACACAGCGCCGGTATCGGCTGCGAAAGCCTCGGCCTGCTTCGGGAACAGCCTGGGCATCGACTTCTTCCCGTCCGGCAGCTGGATGTCAGCGGGCTGACCGATCATCCCTGCCTCAGGCTTTACATCCACACAAGGTGTGGCTTGATCCGAGTCTATATTTGATATTTTAATAAGCACAGGAGGTTCGTCAGAATTTGAGAAAGTGTCCTCGTAACCTGGCTCTCCACTAGACGGCGTCGGAACCTTCTGAGGTATTGGACCCGGCTCCGCAACAGAACACCCCTGTCTTGACTTGAAGTAGCCACGGCGAAACCGACCACGTCCCGAGGTCTTAGGTCGCCCTCTCCCTCTCTTGCTACCGGGAAACTTCCTCGGGACAACTCCCGGAGTTAGCCCAAACTCGGCAGAAATCTGGTGACTTAGCAGTGTTGCTGGAGGAGCAGGTCGTACGTCGCCACTCGCACGCTTGGGACTAATGTTCATACCCAGCTTCACCTTCGTGTACACCTTCTTAGTATACTTACGTTTTACACCGACCGAGTCCGGGCTGACGACCGACTCTGGGCTGACGAGCGGATGTTCCGGGTCTGGCGCTGATGCCTTAAGACTAGGGTCCTTGTACACTCTCTTCTTGTACTTCCTCTTCACGCCCGACGAAGCCGACTGAACATTGTCCTTATAAACTCTCTTCTTATACTTTCTCTTCATCTTCAGGCCCGATGAAGCGGACTGCACAGTAGAAGGTTGCTGATCCAATCTTGGAACATTCTGAAAGTCCCCACTAGTTTTCTTAAACGCTCTTTTAGTATACTTCCGCTTGACCCTAATCAACACTGGTTGTTGCTGCTGTTGTTGTTGCTGCTGTTGTTGAAGTTGATGATGTTGCTGCTGCTGCTGCTGCTGCTGCTGCTGTTGTTGTTGTGGCAGTTGCTGCTGCTGTTGTTGTACAGAGGGAGACTGAAGGACAACTGGTTGTTGGGCGACCTCAGGAGAGGTCAGAGGAAGTTCATGTTCGAGTTGACCAGCATCCTGTTCGAGATGACCAGTGTCCAGTCCGTGTTGATCATCACCCAGCCTTGTCGTCTCGCCGTCCACGGTGCCTTGAAAGTGCTCCAGGTGCTCCATCTGCAGCGACATCCTCCTCAGAACCGCCGGGGTGTGCTTCTTCTTCTTGTTCCACAACGTCTTCTTCCTCTTCTTGTTGGGGCCAAACCTGAACCTCCCCGCCAACGCTGCCGAATCGCCTTCAGCTGCCGACTTCAACGTGTGGTCCCCTGCATCGGTAGCCTGGGGAATTGCTTCGGGATTAGGTGGGACCTCTCCATTGTGTACAGTTGTTTCTGTAGTGTCATCCAACCGCAACTGTTTGGGAAGACTATCATCCTTAACCGCGTCATCCAGTTGTCGTTTAATCGGCGTATTGGGCTTGCTTCCATTACTGTCACTGGCTTTCAGCGCCTCAAACGATTTCTGGACATTCGCAACTTCCGCAAGGTGCTTCAGGTAGTCGGGGTTCTTCAGACTTTTCTTCTTCAAGTACTGCTTTATGCCATGCTTTTTCTTCTTCTTGGTCACGTCAGTCTGGAGGTCCAAAGCCGTCGGTTCGTCGTCGTCGAGGTCCAGACAAGGACCTCGGGACATGAGGTCCTGAATGGTAGCAGGGGTGCTAGTCGTGGACTTCTCCTGATTGGCTTTCTTCACTAACAGAGCCTTCTCCGTGGCGTCTAGGAAATTAATCATGTCCTGTTCCTTCTGTGAAATACTGGAATCTTCCGCCAGCTTAGGAGATCCTTTTTTAACTTTACTTGGCGAGCCCTTATCCAAACTAAGTTTCCGTTTCTGAAGCTTGTCGCCCGGTTTCCGATCAAGTTTCGGGTCTTTCTTGGCTTCGGTGTCAACGACCTCCCCGTTCTGTGGCGACTTCATGACATCAGCGCCACTCTGGTTACCACTGGGAACGGCCTCGATCAGAATAGGTGCCGACGTTTTGCCAGGGACGTATGTAAACAAGTCCACATTGACATCTTTGTCAGATATCGTCTTCAGACTTTGTATGGCATCGGCACTTGCGATAGTATCAGTCGGCTTGTTGAGCTTTTTCTTTGGCCGTCCACGTTTCTTCTTTGGGACGAGGTCTTCATTGGAATTTGAAGTGGAGTTGATCTCTGCAGGATCAGATGTCTGGAAAATACAAAACATATAGCACTGACTGGGATTTGAGATGCAGAATTAGAAGTGAAAATTACCTTAATTGTTAAGTTATAAATTAATATGTTCCATTATATTTCTTTTTTTTAAAAATAAAACATAAAATCCCTTCAGAAAAAGGAAGAGATTTCCGATTTGTTCAGTTATAAATTAAGATGTGCCAACATTTACAGCAGACAGAGAATTTAAAATAAAACATAAAATCCCTACAGAAAAAGGAAGAAATTTCTGATGCAACACGCAGCAACTTACAGCTGTTTCTTGTGATGCTGCGGCATCTACTGCAGACTTCACCGCAATAAGCGACAGCGGAATATCCTCATCAGGTGAAGAAACTTCTTCAGCCACTTCATTTGCCTTGTCCAATACCAGCTGGAATCAGACAATTAGGTGAAATTATTTTTGGTATTGGTATTGAATTAACCCTTTCCCTGCTGGATTAGCCCTAGGCACTGCACTTTAGGGCATCTCCAGTTGCCTCCAGCATGGACAGGGTTAAACGCATTGAATGGGACATTCCACGGCATGGTTATACACATAGCGCTACGAGATAGATGACAATGCATCAATAGGAACCTACAGCTGCTGCGGAACACAGTGCTGTACAATATAGTGTACACCATCATAACATGTGGGTTGTATACCCACCAGGATGTGGAGAAGGGACACTGAGTGCACATTGACCCAAAGAAATAATGTGTTTTGAGCATTAGCATTACTATTATTATTACTATACAATTTCTCCAGCCTGCTTCTTAAAAAAATTATAGAAAGCTCATATGAATGATAAAATGGGGTACAAAACAGTATACAATTTGCAAAGAAGAAACTGCTAGATAATGTAGATCAAAAGTACATCAAACATTGACCCTCTGTAGTACTTAACCCTCCCCTGCTGAAGGCGACTTAAGTTGCCCGATCACATGCAGAAATAGAACACTTTGATTTTATTCAGCAGGGAGAAGGTTAATTGAAGATGTCATACAGAGCAGTGAGTTTGATTTCCAGCAGCGATAGGGTTAAATTAAACCATAACTGAAATTCTAGTTCCACATGAGCACCCCCATACCAGCATACCAGGAAGGACGACACAGATGTAGGACAAGAACAGATACATAAAGTGAACTGGTTCCCACGAGTTCTGATTGAAACAATGTTTTACGTCGCGGCCGGAATATTTCACCCATAGGTGACGAGGTTCATATGAGTACCATCCCAACAGCTTGGTACGGTGACCTCAGGAAACGTCAGTGGGTGAAAGCCCTGACCTCAAGAATATATATGACCTGGGTAGTTACGCTCCAATTAATCTGCATAGTAAAGTTGATAAAGAGTGCAAAAAGGAGCTCAACACATTGTAAATGCTAATATATTTAGCAGCACCTGAACTGAAACGATGAGATGACTTGCAGCCCTTGTGCTCTGAATGCACTTCTTCACAACATTTGTAAGACATGAATACACGGACCTATTTGCACGTACACACATGCACTTGCGCACACACACCATGGATCGAAATTAACACTAGCCTGGGCCATTTCCCCCCAATGCTAAATGTATCCTAAGGATTAGTAGAAATTCGTAACATTTGTTAGTTGTATTACTATTCGGGCTACTAAGTTTTTTAGTTACTGTGCACGCATGCATGCACTCACACACACACACACACACACACACACACAAAAACCATTGAGTACAAAGCTATGGTCACCTGCTTCAAATTAGACTTGTAGACCTTCGCAGAGGAAATGGGACAGGTTTCTGCAGCGTTCTTCTTTGCATCCTTCTGGAAACAAGAACATCGAGATTACGACACACCCAGATATGACGTGAACCTATGGATGCGCAGTCGTACAAGCATTCGCACCATGATTAACTCTCTCTTGTAGTAGATAATTGCCATTCTCAAGAGACGATGCATGCATGTAGTTGATGAATGTACAGTAATGCTGTGGGCATTAGCAATGAGAGGAACTTTCGTTATCACTTCTATCTGTACACCACACTGGCTTACTTCAACCGTATTGTAGGCTTTTATACCAGGGTATCGTTTCTCGGAGCTCTCATATCCACTACGAGACCTTGTAGCACGGTTGTGATTTCTTTCCCATACCTTCACCATTATAACCCAAATTATCAATCCCAGTAACCTATCGAGGGGTGGAGCCTATGTGTGAATAACTTCAAGGGTGGAGCCTATAAGTGTTCTCTAACT
>JAVCKZ010094885.1:0-11436 GCA_034780755.1 Lepetodrilus elevatus | reverse complement strand
AACCGATGTGCAAACTTTTGTATGAACCGCTTCGCGGATTCATACAGTTTGCACATCGTTTTTCCGTTCATACCACGATGAACGTAAAGAAACTGACAGTCAATCCTTAAATGAATTAACATACCATTATGTATCTCTGTTCTCTGATGATTGGCCTGCTGCCGTTACCTCAAACACGAGAGTGGCGCAGTGAGGAGTTAAATTAAGTGCAAGCCCACATTAGTACTAAGAGCGACCGCGGGCATATCATAGTCCTGTACCCGAGATTAGGAAACCTTTCTGACCACGATTTCAACTCAATGTGAGCCGGAACATGAAAGCATACTCACAAAGTTTCGTAATCTCGGGTCCTGAACTTTCTTCCTAAAGAGACAAAGGTATCTGGGGTGCGTTCAATCACCACAGTGCTGAGTAAGCCGCTTAGTTAAACTGGTTCCCTGTCCCATGTACGCTTCCCTGTCCCACTACTCTTGAGACACAGGCTAGTTTAGTAGTTTGGTAAGCCGTTTGCAAGCTCTTGTGTCTTTGAACGCACCCCTGTAGACACGGGCCTTGTGTCTTTGAACGCACCCCTGTAGACACGCCCTTTCACGACAAAGTTTATTTGAGAACAAGATATATAACAGCAGCATTTTAGAGCGTATTCGATTCAACACTCGACCTACCATAGAGTCACGGTCGGGTGATGAAATTATCCAATGAGGGTACTCCTATCATCATGAGTGTTTGGTCATTGGCTAGTGTCATCACCCTACGGTTGGTCGAGAGTTTGAAACGAATACGCTCTAAATGTCATGGCTGTGTTGTCCTTACGTAAACCATGAGACTCCATTCTGGACGCTGTGTTAACGGTGTCTCCGAACAAACAGTACCTCGGCATCGTCAACCCCACCACACCGGCTACGACGGGGCCTGTGTGAAGGCCTGCAACAACGGATATAGACGTCATTCAGTGGCACTAAGAGGCATGTGTTATTTAGTCCCCACACACCAGAGGCGAGCGAAATATCGCCGCGCTAATCAACGGCGATAACAAAAGATTCTATAGAAATTTCGCTTTTGGTGTGCAAGCATACTATAGATAAATGATATGGTTCTATTGGTTCTATTGCATTTCTATTGGCATATATCTACAGTGTATACCTATTCGTATCCTGAGCTGCATGTCTGGTCTGTGAGGGATGACGTAACTCATGAGGCCCTTCATAAGTGATAGGGCGGCGTCCGCCATCTCGAACACGTGTTGGTCGCCATTAGACACCGGCACACCGCTGGCGATCATGTAGGCGTCGCCGATTGTCTCCACCTACAAATACACGTGGTGGCCTAGGATAGATGGAGGCGCATTCAATGAGTGGGAGTTTAACGTCGCTGCGGTGCATTCAAATCAGCTGACTAGTCTCTCTCTCTCTCTCTCTCTCTCTCTCTCTCTCTCTCTCTCTCTCTCTCTCTCTCTCTCTCTCTCTCTCTCTCTCTCCCTCTCTCTCTCCCTCTCTCACTCTCTCTCTCTCTCTCTTCCTCTCTCTCTCTCTCTCTCTCGCTCTGTGGATGTGTTTGTATGTGAGTGTGTATTCGGTATGTGCGTATACTATTGCTGTACATACGTATACTATTATATTAATGTGTGAATGCGTGTTTGCCATTAATCATTATGGTGGACAACACGATCAGCAAACTATAAACTCTATGGCCATCATGTGACACAGCTGTAGACTACATCTGTATAATGTCTTCACTGACACACAACAAGTAAAGTGTATTATCGTGGGGTAATGTGTGTCTGCTCCATGACATTAATCTGCGTTGCCTGCAACATGGGTTCATATATGTGTCTGTTATATTCATATATGAAGGAATTGCATCAAGTAATTAGTGTTAGTTCCCATTAATATCCCCCAGAAAAATGTAATACAACTTAAATCTGCTTTCACTTGAATTGAAAGTGATTGAAACAAATGGCCAAATTAAATTGGTGACCAGTGAAATTGAAACGATGCTGACTACAAAAGCGAAGGCCTATTTACACGTTGTTTTCGAAGCATACTGTGTTGTACATTATTATAATATACATGTATACAACAACAATAATAATAATAATAATAATAATAACAATAATACTAATAATCATCATCATCATCATCATCATCATGTGCATTTATATAATGCGCAATGCGCTAAATTATACATGACATAGCTTCCTTCAAATAGTCATGTTTCTTCGTAATGATTTCGGATGAAAAACTATATACTAAAAAAAATAATTCTAAAATATTTTACAAGTAAGAACAAACGCTACTCTAATAATAGTCTTGTCGGAAGTCAGCTACTATCGTATTTGTCATTTGGAACACTTTCACGTGTCGTACTTAGGAACGTGTAGTTATTAGTTACGCTCAATGTTGAAACTGACAATGGTGAACGCGCGTGACGCACTGTACATTACTGAATGCATTATCTACATAAACATGCACACCCCAGCCATCATTCCAGGCCTGTCACGTGACCACTAACAACAGCTATATGTACTCAAGAATAATGTAAACATAACTTCTGATGAGACAAGAGTCTATATTTAACATGTTTAAAGGTATTTCTAGATAGAGTCTACCACCATTGTATTGTTCTGAATGTTGAGTATGTTCGGGCATAATGACTATATTATTATCACTTTTCATAATTTACATTACAATTAACCTATTTTAATTTGAAACCTTTATTTATAAACGAAAGTATATTAAATTCAGTACTAAAATATGAATTATGATCACATTCCACGATAAACAGAACGAGTGTACCATGCGCACACGCCAGTTACAATCTTCTATTTTTACCACCAGCAAATTTGAATATACTAGGCTAGATACATATATTAAACAGCTGCTAAATATAATAAAAACCAGAAACGATTTAAAAATAATTAAAGGAGAACACATATTATATATACGTGTTATCATTTAATTATATATGCACACAGCTTCGGATTGAGTACACAAGTCGCAGTGTATACACTGAAATAAGTAAGTTTGCACATGACAAATTGTGCCCTATATTATTATACCATTAGTAGGCTTCCCGTACATAGTCATGTTATCTGGTTATAGCTGTGTTGGATGCTAATGGTGGCCAATTCAATGTGATGCAAATCACAAGATTTATGAGAACGTAGCTTGACAAGGTGGTTTGATCCAGTTTCAGGAATTCAATTGTAATTTGTCACCATTAACGTCTGCATCAGATCCTATCCAGGAACCCTACATCTGACAGACATTACTGTCCGGACATCCGGTGTGGGGTCCCGCAGAGACAAGTACTAGTAGGCTACATTTGTTGGTCGATCGATTATTATTTGCAATTCGACAGTGATTTCTGATGATATCATGCTTTTCGACGGACTAAATTTACATTTTACTAACGCTTCTAGTCCTTCGTAATCGAAAAGAGCAGAAAAGAAGAGAAAGAAACCAGATACGATCCTCAATATAAAATGTTGCGACTTTTTCATACACTATATTTGGTGTTCGGGAGCCTCTGGGTCCTGTTTTAGAAGTCTAAATTCTGGTTTATTTGAAGAATGGGAGGTTATTTAAATAAGCGTTACCAGAAGTGCTGACAATTGTATAAAGAAAGGTTCAATAGACCTACTAGTAGAGTGGCCAAACAGTTACCATCCTTGGTCTTGTGACTTGTCAGTATACCAGCCCACCGGTGCTCGCAGGTTTACTCCAACATTCAGCGCTACGAATGTTGGGGTTTTTCCTCCTACCCTAAAACTGACAAGTCATGATAGTGAAAGATTCTAGAAAGCGAATCTACACCCCAATTCAAACAACACCACCCCACCCCCACACCCACCCCACCCTCACACACATACACACAACAAAAATAGCCTATTCAGTTCAGACAAAAATTCAGAGAAGATTTCAGACAAGACTGCTTCAAAAGTAATTTTTGTTTTACCTGATATACCTTATCCTACCCAAAATAAATTATTTATTATTATCTAAATAACTTGGACGCTGAAGTGAGGGATTGTAAACGCATCGATAGGCCTACTAATGTTTCTGAGAGAGCTTGACATGAACCGGAAGTGGCAACGTAACACCTTGCACTCATGATGTAGGCCTACGTCTGGCTGAAGAAGGTCAGAGATAGGTATGTGCATACGTCTTAGTCATACCTCTTTATGTAAACGATGTCTGTCCATGTGTTCGCCGTACAAGAAGCAGATGTGAACATGACGTCACTGGACTAGTATAGTAGCCTACTGGATTCGAACACAGTAACATAGAATATTTCATCAAAGAAATACTTCAGCTGATAATTAGGCTATGCGTACGTCTTTTGTTCAGCGAATGTGTAATACATGGCAAAGATCTAATATAAGCAGAGGAAGGGACCTATTAGAAACTTACTGTAAAAAGAGATGCGATCCTGAAAAAGTGTGATTCGATGACCAATGCAAATTGTACCATATTCTATACATACTGTCTGGTTACTAGAAATTACTGATTATGTGCCACTCGTGAAATTAAGCATGTACGTCTTGACGTTCTAGCAACATTAATTTCACATAGGAAAGAGAATCCGTAATCTACCCTACCAAAAAAAATATAATAATAATAATAATAATAATAATAAAATAAAAAGACGCTTATTAACTAGATGTTCTTTTCGCATCTTTGCATCACTATAAATCTACTATACTATCAGCGAAGATAGATACAAAAAATTACATATATTCATGATTAAAAAAAAGAGACAATAAATGTCATCATTATTGACGGTGATAGTTTTGTGTCCTTGTTGTTTTCACATTAGGTACTAAAACATAGATGCTATCGCGGATATTATCGCGTACTTTATGGAATAAGTATCAATCATGCTTAACCGTAGGCAGTATATTATTGATGTTTTATGGAGGCCAAAACATGAAACAAAGAAAGAATACATTTGAAGGAATGTGAGCATATCTAAAAGATTAACATGCATAGTATTAACTCTTAACATGCATAGTATTGAAGCGCGAAAACAAGTTACAGTTGTGAAAAGTATAAATACCACCAAAACTCTTTATAATGATGTCATATAGAACCTATTCCTCAACAAGAAATAGTAAGTATTCTTCGTTTCTTTCGATAGATTATATATCATAGAATACTCGTATCTCCGCCTAAAAGTGTAATTATTCAAACATGTACATGCAATACTAATATATGTACATGTATTTGAATAATTCCAGGGTTTGGGCGAGATTCCTGTATGAGTCAGTGGGGTTAATCCTATAGATATTTCTTGTATCGTATTGAATCATGCAGGTCACGCGCGGGGAACACCGTTATAGTTTTCTGCTTCGATTAGTTAGTGTTGTCACGAACACGTGTAGCTACAACGGATTGAATGTCAAATTTTCGGGATCTCTTAAAACTCTGTTATAGTTACGCTAGCTTCATCAATCCAGATTTTCGAGTGTCGTAACGATATCAGTGGTTCATACAGTGTATTTTAGGGCGTGATCGATTTGATGATCCATCTTCCATAAGACGTCTTCTTGCTGATCGTTTTGCGGTAGAAGGCGTCTTCTTCTTCTGGCAGACGACTTCCCGTGCTCCACCTCCATATATCAGGGGCGCGTAGATGAACATTTCTCTTCATAGAATCACTTCTACCAAATACGAGAAGACGCCAAATCGAACACGCCCCAAGTGCGCAGCGAGTCCATGAAAGTCTACTTACAATCAATTGTAGTTACAAATGTTCCGATCAACGTAGCCCTGATCAGTATGGTTGTTATATCGAGATGAAATGTATATTGTAAAATGCCGTTACTCAACTAAAACACTTCCATTCCCTTTTAGAGGCTGAAAACTTGACCAAGATGTTGACCAAAACTCTGTTGTTGTTCATTGCTGGCCTTGCGGTGACGACCGCCTTCCGGTTCATGGGGCGAGGATTTGGCGACATGGACAGGGACGACTTCTACACGGAAATGTCTGATGACTACCCCATGATGGGCGGCTTTGGTAGAATGCCGTGGGGACGAATGCCGTGGGGGATGAGAAGATTCGGTTTCGGAAGGATGGGCGGAGATCGAATGGAATTCTATGATAACAAATGAGAAGATTCGGTTTAAGAAGAATGGGCGAAGATCGAATGGAATTCTATGATAAACAATGAGAAGATTCGGAAGGATGGGCAGAGATCGAATGGAATTCTATGATAAATAATGAGAAGATTCGGTTTAGGAAGAATGGGCGAACATCGAATGGAATTATATGATAAATAATGAGAAGATTCGGTTTCGGAAGGATGAGCGGAGATCGAATGGGATTCTATGATAAATAATAAGAAGATTCGGTTTCGGAAGAATGGGCGGAGATCGAATGGAATGTTATGATAAATAAACAGCAAAGTACTCCCAGTTATAGTTCAGTTATAGTTGGAATCATTAACCTGGGCAACCCTTTCGCGAAGCTCTTATCCACGAAGAGACCATAGCGCTCTCTTTGCCGATAGCTAATACACTGCAAGAGAGCGCTATGGTCTCTTGACGGATGAGAGAGCTCTGAGAAAGGATACCATGACGTCTAAATTGAACGATTCTTGGTTGCCAATCTCCCTGTGGTACGTGTTTAGGAATTGTGGAAATGGATTTTGGTTACATTGGATACTTTCTTGGAATATATCGACAGCATTTTACCAGCGATTGACCTACTATTAATACGATCATATTACAACGAAAATATAGTTTCAACGTGAATTAAACTAGGCCAAAACATGTTTCTTCTGTTATTAAATAAAAGTGTGTGTATGAAGCTGTAAAGAGACAGCTATGAATAAACCAATATGTAACCTGTAGGTATCGTATTTCTCTGCAAGGGCTTTCCGCTATACATTTGTCTATACAAAAGGCGTCCCACACTGTACAATGAACTTTACACCCCACTTCACTTCGTGATCAGATCGTATGGTTGATGTGCTCTTATAATCATACGAAATGGCATTATGTAGTTTAATTTGGCTCAATAACCATCTCTTGACACGAACGTATCGTTATTCATACATCATAGAAGACAAATGTATTAGGAAATTATATATGAAACGTTGTGTGTGTGCGTGTGTGTGTGTGTGTGTGTGTGTGTGTGTGTGTGTGTGTGTGTGTGTGTGTGTGTGTGTGTGTGTGTGTCCAATTAGGCTAATAACATCCTTTCATAGTAAGAACATGAAACATTTTATATGAGTGTTTTTATTGACTAATGTCATTCTTCTATTAAAAGCAAATCCAGTTTACTAATAATCTCTCCCTACTATTTACAATTCATCTCATGGATAGTGAAGTTTCATATAATAAAAGGACTCTCAAATATTGAAATCCGACTGTAGTTGAAAGCACGTAGATAACTTAGAAAGCAGTGTTGTAAAATTAATCCACAAATAACATAAATAATATTTACGTCTTAATTGTCCAATGTAGAATCATGGCAACCACATCAAAGAAAATGTAGGTGGGACTTGCCTCTACTATAGACTACATACATACAGCACACACACACACCTGGGCCCCTAATGTCACATGTCTGCAGAGAGTTCCTGCGCATCACCGCTGTGTGTGCAGAGACTGTGGTGAATACACAGGCACAGCAGACCTCCCCAGTGCTGGCTTATCGGCAATAATGTCCGCACACTTCTCAGCAATCATCACAGTAGGTCCATTGAGATTGCCGCTTACAATACTGGGCATAATAGAAGCATCCACTACCCTCAGGCCTTCCACTCCCAGCACTCTGGCCCGGGAGTCCACAACTGCTTGTGGGTCGCTGGACGACCCCATCTTGCACGTACACGACGGATGGTAGGCGCTGTCAGCCATGTTCCGGACGTACTCGTCAATCTCCTTATCGCTGGTCTTCCTGAAACCTGGCGCTAGCTCTAGACCTCGGAAATCATCAAAGGCGCTTTGTGAGAAGATCTCTCTGGAAAGTTCAATACAATTACGCATATCAAGAATATCTTTATGTGTAGAGAGATAGTTGGCAACAATTCGTGGGTGATCCTGTGGGTCAGAGGACTTCAGTTTCAGAAATCCCTTACTGGTTGGTCTCATTGTACCGACGTGGACTTGATAGGCGTGACATGGACCAACCTTCTGACCATGGTCGTTGACAGTTGAAGGCAAGAAGTGGAACTGGATGTCTGGGTGCTCGACGCCTGGAACACTTCTGATGAAGCCACCAGCTTCAAGGTGGGTTGATGCTCCGTCTCCTGTGTGCTTCAAGAACCATTCCATGCCAATCCTGATCATATTGTGAGGGAATTTCCATTGGGCATAGTACAGCGTGATTTTCTTTGTACAAGCCTGCTGAACATACACCTCAAGATGATCCTGGAGGTTTTCCCCAACTCCTGGTAAATTGGCAACAACCGGAATGTCCAGCTTCTTCAAATCATCAGCGTTTCCAATTCCAGAAAGCATGAGCAGCTGAGGCGAGTTGATGGCGCCACCGCTCAGAATGACCTCTCGGTCTGCTCGCACACTCTTCAGAGCGCCACCTTGGCGGTACTCCACCCCGACAGCCTTGTTCTTCTCAAAGAGGACTTTGGTGGTTAATGCTTCCGTCTCTGTGTACAGGTTATCCCGGTACAGCACCGGTTTGAGATATGCATCCGCTGTGCTGCACCTCTCCCCGTTGTGTATCGTCATATCCATCCAGCCAAACCCTTCCTGCTGGAAGCCATTCATGTCCTCGGTGTACGGGTAGCCGGCCTCCACTCCGGCGTCAATGAACGCCTTGAACAGAGGATTGGTGGACCTCCCTCTGGACACGTGCAGTGGACCATCCCCACCTCGGTAGTCGTCCCCACCAAGTTCGTGCTTTTGCGACTTCCGGAAATATGGCAGACAATCGGAGTACGACCATCCTTCTGCCCCTTCCTTCTCCCAGCGATCATAGTCCAATGCGTGTCCTCTGACATACACCATTGCATTGAGAGAGGAGGATCCCCCCCAGACTCGTCCCCGAGGCCAATACATCACTCTGTCATTCATGGCCTTCTCTTTCTCCGTCAAGTAATACCAGTTGTATTGGTCATCACTCAAATTGTACATTAAGGCAGCTGGCATGCGAATTGTCCAGGAGTTATCCTTGGGTCCTGCCTCGAGCAACAGGACTTTTGTGTCTGGGTTTTCTGTGAGTCTATTTGCAAGAACGCAGCCAGCTGAACCTGCACCTACTATAACATAGTCGTAGGAAGGAGGTTTGGGCTGGGCAGCCTTTAATCTCAGTGCCGCAACACGACTTAAATTCCTCTTCTGGTAGAAGAAAGGGCTGGAGGCTGAGGTTGAAAACAGTCTTCTGCCCGTGGAGCTGCTTGTCGGGCTTCCCGTGGAGCCGCCCATATCTGCAGAGCTGCCAGTCTTTGTCACAACGTGCGGCAGAATGTCACTGACAACTGACACTACGAAGTCAGCATGAGGCTTCAAGTCAGAGCGAGTACCTATTCCAGAGGTTACTCCAATCTTAGCTCCCACATTAGCTGATGACGCCATATTCAGGTCTGTCACTGTGTCGCCGACAACACAGACGGCAGACGGGTCGACCTTGAGGTCATCACATATCAGCAGCAAATTGTGGGCCGAGGGTTTAGGCTGACTGTGCGGGTCATCTCCACAGACCATCATGTCCACATAGTTCAGGACGTCCAACTCCTGAAGGTCATTCACAGCGATCTCTCGGATCTCTCCGGTGCATATCGCTATCTTCACTTTGGAATCCTTCAGGTTCTTGAACACTTCCTTCACATCGCTGTCCAAAGACTTGGCCTTGGTGTGCAGCAGGGATTCACTGTCCTGCCACGCTTGGTTCGTGATGAGGATGGCTTCCTCGTAGTAGAAGCCCTTTGACGACAGGTACTTGACCATGGCAGACTTGATGTCGTGTCTAGAAGATCCTGCTAGCAGTCCATCCTGGATCTTCTCACAACCCTCACAAGCTCCCATCACGTCATAGATCTCTTTGGTCAGGTCCATGCCTGTGATCTGGTTCAATCTGAAACAGGATTGTATATGTCAAGTCAGAGGAATGGTAGAGAACACTGCATGGTAGAGAAAGCTTACTCATATCCAGTAGAATATTTCCATAGTGAATAAACATATGTTGCCAGATTGTTGGATACTCATGAATTGTACATCTGGGGCCCGTTGCTCAGAACAGTTGTAGCGCTACAATAGTTATAACTGGGCTCCCGCCACAATAAAAAGCGCTGACCTTACAATAGTTGTAGCTACAATAGTTCTAAGCAACAGGCCCCTGATATACAACAAGGTTATTTTAAGTTACACTTCAATATTAACAGAAGGAAAAGGACAAAATAAAATAACAATTGAGGTTTGAACAGGGCATCATTTCCAAATCCATGTTAGGTTGCAACAGAAAATCAGCAAACTCCCCATCTATCACCAAACGTACCTCTCGGTCATCTTCACCAGCCAGTCCGTGTAGCGGGTGTGAGTACAAAGCAAAGTACCATGGAGGTCAAAGATCACGAGGTCCACCTTCTTCCTGTCCACTTGTCTGCCGCGGACATCACTGCTGGCGTCCTCCAGTGAGTGGGGCTCGATCAGAATCCTGTCGTCGGCGGAGTATGCGTAGTACTCCTTCCACTTGTCGTACGGTAGGATGAGCGGCAGGAGGTCCTTCACATTCTTCACCACGTGGTCCGACAGCGCCAGGAGTTCCTCCGTCCCGCAGACCCCGCTCAACACACCGATACTCCAGCCTAGGTTCGCCTTCCTACCCATTCCCACGTCGGCAACCGTGTCGCCGACCATGACCGCGTCCGAAGGATGCACGCCGACCTCCTCGCAGATCTTCCATGCATTGTGGGGGTTCGGCTTGGGCTGGGTGTTGGGATCGTCTCCGCACACCACGGAATCCACGTAGTCGTCCAGCCCGAGCTGGCCCAGAGTCCTCATGGTGCCCTTGCGATTGTCCGACGTACAGATGGCGATCTTCATCCCGTTGCTCTTCAGGATCCGGAACAGGGTCCTGAGATCCGTGGTGGTTCTGAGGACGTCCGGGTTCCCCACGTCGCCCTCGGTCCAACTGTCCTTGATGACCTGCGCGGCCTGCTCTTCGCTCAGTCCCTCCTCCACCAGGACCGCCTCCAGCTCCAGGACAATCTCGGGAGACGTCTTCTCCGCCAGCAGCCCGGGGAGGACTCGGTTAGACAGGTGGCAGAAGCCCAGCGTGTCGTAGATCCTCTGCTCGATGTCCAGCCCGCTGTTCTTGGCAATGCTGTAGCAGAGAACCTGTGGTTAGGGGGGAATGTAGACAGTGTTGAGTGAATGTAGACAGTGTTGAGTGAATGTAGACAGTGTTGAGTGAATGTAGACAGTGTTGAGTGAATGTAGACAGTGTTGAGTGAATGTAGACAGTGTTG
>JAVCKZ010094874.1:0-11438 GCA_034780755.1 Lepetodrilus elevatus | reverse complement strand
GCCAATTTCATTTTGGACGTTTTCGCCAAATTTGGACGTTTTAGCCAACTCAGTTTTGGACGTTTTGGCCAGTACCCGTTTTAGGACAATTACCAATTGTGTTTTGTTGTGTAACCTTGTGCTGACGTGGAATAGAACCGTTCAAATTTTGTTGGTAACTGCTCATTAAAACGAGTTATTAATTTATTTAGCAAAGGAGGACATCCATGTTGTCATAGTTGTACCTTGTAGTTTTTGCATATTATTAAATACCGTGATAATTTGTTGTGTTTTGTTACTTGTCAATAATAAGCAATGACGTCAGAAGCAACTAGCTTTATGGCCTCGTCATGAAGGCAAGTGGGTGAGAATTTCTTCCATAAAGCACTTCACTTATTATGGAATTTGCTCATGTGAACCCACTTGCCTTCATGGGGTCATAAAGCAAGTCTCTTCTGATGTAATTCCTTAAATGTCCATGATCATGTAAAAATAGTTACCTGTTCTTTGGCTCACCCCCATCAGTGACGTTAATAAATTTCCACAATGGTAACAACCAGCATTGTCCGATCGTATGGAAACTTCGGTGATTTGCTGTAGTTGATCTTTAACAGTTGACAGGGTGTGTCCCAGTAAAGATAACACAGCAAACCAGTCTTGTTTCTCGGATTCCATTATATGAGTGAATGTACGATGCTGAAATACAAAAATATTATTTACTACTGTGTACTATACTATACACGATGGTGAAATTCCGCACAATTGACCTAAAACCACACAATCTTGAAAAATCGCACAATTTAGAAATTATTTAGTGCATATAAGCAGAATGTTGAGAGAAATCAGCTATGTGATCCAATATGGCAGTTTCCGATGTCGGGATACGGAGAAAGTTTTTAAATGATTCCTCAACATTGCTGAAGCTTCCGCTACATTACATTGCAGATCTGTTCACCTCTACTATTTGGGCATATTCAGTATTATGCATGGGCTTTAGATATGCTACTATTTATACTACCTATCGACTGACGAGTGTAAAAAGAAATATGCTTTTTGTACCGAGAACATTTGACTTGCTCAGAAGTTGCTCCATTGTCAGTATTTTACATTTAATATGCAGTTACAAGGTGCTTAGTCTGTTTAAACAGATGAAACACCTCCAATGTTAATGACTATACTCACACAGACGGTGCCAGCTTCATCTTTATAAATCACAACAGTGACGTGTCAGTTCTTTCCTCTTTGTCCAAACCAGTCACTCTGTATCTCTCTGAACTTCAATGGAAGGAACTTCATGGCCCAGTCCATAGTGATGACCCCTTGATGTAATTCGAGAGAATTAATTTTTGTTTGTTTGTTTCCACTGTTCCTGATTGACCGTCCGTCCTTACAATGTGAGCTTTCCACTCTTCGATTTGTTTTACCGAGTCACTCAGATCCTTTCTCAGTTCCATCTTTAGTTCATCAGATTCTAAAGAGATCAAGTTGTACATTTTTTTTTTTTTTTGATTGATTGAATTAATGTTTAACGTCGCGGCGGGAATATCTCACCCATAGGCGACGACAACAACGTTACTTAGTAATTAATACCTGCAAGAACAGTAATTAATACCTGCAAGAAACTGAAGTAAGCATGAAAAACCATGCCAAAACATTAAAATGTAGTTTTTTAGGAATATCCTTTACATTTTCACATTTCTCACATTTGAGCGAGTGGACATGCGTACATATTGATCGGAATTCTGTATTTTCAGGGTCGCTCAACGACCATGTTCTGCAATGGTCAGCACACAAGTCATCATTTTCTTGGACATGGAACTTGTAATCTGTTTTCAAGTAGAGCTTGTTAGCATTGATCATTCTTGTCAGGTCCTGTGCAGATTCACTAGAAATAGTACTAGATGTCTTCAGCTTGCTGACAATTGTGAGAAGCATGTCAAAACCATCACTACCATCTGCAGCAATATTATCCAAACCATGCAAGTTTTTTTTCTTTTTGAAGCAGCACATGCTTGCAAAATCTTGAACAGCGATGATGTTCCCAGTGGGGTGAAACCTGTTTCTTCACAGTAACTCAAGTACAGCTGAATGATATTACTATGACATGCTGTTCTAACAACATCAGGTATTGTGATTTTACTACCATCTTCTAACTTCAATTCACGAGTTCCATATGAAACAATCTGAATAAAGCTTGGATCAAAAAAGAAGCTCAAAGCATGTTGAAGTTGATTAGCATTCATTCGTTTTCGGTGTCTAACTTTCTTCGCACTTGCTTGAAAACCTGTAGATGACATCATGTAGCTAACGCTTCTTGCCTGATCAATTCTATATATTATTAGATCTGGGGTCTTCTGGAGTAGTTCATGTTTTGTAAGCTTTTGAGAGATAATGGCTAGAAGTTGGCTTTTTAAGAGGTTGTCATCAGTGGATCCATAAATATCGACAATGTCATCAATACAATCACTAGATACTGAACTTGTTGGACCACAAAACAAGAGTCTCTTAAATTCTTTCGACTGACCAGGGGCAATCGCTTCCAGCACAGTCAATACTTTCAGTGGCTTTTCGCTTATAGTATCTAAGAGTACTCTGAGAAACTTTGGCGATTGGCTTTAGGAGTTGACTTCTGATTGGACTTGCATTACCAATTGATGATAAAGCAGTGTTCACCTTAGTTATTCTATTACCAGGAGTATGAAGCCCAACATCATCACTCCAGTTGGAAATCGGAGTATCTTGGCAGCCACATAGCTCGTTCACACATGATTCACTTCGAGGTGTCTGAAAAATAAATATGTACATTGTTGAAATCTGTCGATTGGATGACAATGGCTGATTAGTGATTGATCAGCTGACCATGAGTGGCATGACTGACCAATGTCACCAATCAGGGCAAGTTTGAAATTTTGATTTGATTTGAATGTTTTACGTCGTGCCACAGGCAAATTTAAAGCAATTTCTCCTATTATATATTGATCAAGCGATATGTCCTGTAGCTACAAGGTGTACATCTGCTTGAGTAATTCAACAGGGAAAATCTACTCTGCCCATTGTCAATGTCCCGTACATTTTAATCTTGAACCAGCACATCAGCAAGTTATTTCAGTTTCCTTTGAAAATGCACAATATTTTTACCTACAGTACTTTGAAAACATTTCGCTAACTTTTATGTATATTATGTTAGAAATGGGTATGTCCATTGGTATCTATTTAAAATTTAAATGGGGATTTTGTGCAACAAAACTTTAAGTTGAGCATGGAATCGTACACAACTCTTTCGTGATCTCAGGGCCAGTTGTGTTGTATTTATGCATTTCACGAACAATAACTTCGGTTTATTACAGATTGTCACAAACATGCAGTTATGTTGGTGCCCTACTGTTTGCTGTGAACGACTTCACAAGAAAGGGCTTACAAGAGCTGCCTTCTTGCACCTCTCTCCTATCAAAGTGGAATGTACCAAGGCCAATGATTTTGAACAGCAAGCCACTCTCCCAGATGACCTTTAACAAGGTTCACTATCACTAGACTACCCTGAACAAGGAGAGGAAGCAACACCAGCAAAGGCTATCAAGATGTGTACTTTCGATCCCAGACACAGTGACGACCGGGCTGCCAACACTGAAACAATGATACAACAGCTTAACATTCTGAAACATGTGTTCCCACAAACAGGCATGAAGCATCTTCACGTAATACCAGATGCTCCCCCAGAGACAATAATGGAGCTGGAAGTTGAAGACCTAAGTACCCAGGGCCCGTATGCATGAACAAGTCATAAACCCCTATGCACCGCAGATGTTCCTATGCTAAGCATTACCCAGGTTAGTCGGTATGCATGAGCACAAATAAGCCTCATGTTAAGCCGTGCCCAGCGCAAAGCGGTGTATAACTTTATGCCGACCATCTACCAGGTCTAACTGCCTAATGCATGGCATACAGCGATAGAAAATGGCAGCTGTGGTAGTTCGGCGTCGTCGACTGAGAAACCATTTCCGCAGAAACAGAATCTTCCGAGACCGGACACATCCTCTAGATATATATGATGATATAGAACTATATGCCAAGTACAGATTCAGACGAGGGGACATCCTAAGAATAGTGGATGGATTAAGACAGGATTTGGAATATCCCGAACCGAGGCAAGGGAGCTTACCAGCTACTGCTCAAGTACTTGTTGCCCTACGTATGTACGCGACAGGCAGCTTTCAAAGTATGGTTGCAGATACTATGGGCATTGACCAGTCCACAGTATCCCGGACTATCTCCCGTGTCACTAACGCGTTGGTGTTACGGATGCACGAGTGGGTGCACTTACCAACACAACAGCAAGCCGACCAGCAGAAAGTGAAGTTCCTTCGTCTTGCGGGTTTTCCCAATGTCTGGGGTTGCATAGACGGGACCCACGTGCGGATACAGGCACCATCGGTCAACGAGCATGAGTACGTAAATAGGAAGAACTTCCACTCGATCAATGTACAGGTAATGTGATTTTATGTTTGTAAATAATATATTTCCCCACCCCCTAAATAATTAGCGAAAAAAATATATTCAAAATGTACACCTTTGTCCAAGCACAATATATACAGTATCCATTGGTCACTCCCATTATATAATGTAGTGATGTGATTTTCTAGAATGTATATGGTCTCGCTTCTATTATTATTTTAAAAACTATATATCGGTAGTTCTACTCGACATCAACTTGTTGTTTCAAAACACATAAAAATTATATCATGTACCATATAAATTCTGTCACATGCAGCCCTCCTCATCAAGAACAACAAGACAAACAATAAAGTTTAGAAATGTAATGAAAAATACAAATGAACACAACAAAAAGTACTAAACACACACTCTCTTTGTTGTTCGACAGACGCTATCACTTGACAAATGATGTATGTGATAAAACACAGTAATAACCAAAACTAATTAAAATAATAGGCTGGTAGCGTCCAAACTATATAGTTCTTTTGCAATCATTATTGCCAGAAGTTATTTTTTATCATCACAAATGCTAATTTTGACAGCGACATTTGCACAACGAGCAGGAAATAACCATTACAAATGCAGGACTTAACCCTAGTTTTCTAATGATACCCATAACATTTTAGCATAGAATAAACGAGCCACGCCCCCAGCCAATCAGAATGCATCAATGCAGAGTTGTCGTGTTCTGACAACAAGCAAAAAAAAACCAACTAAACTACTTAATGAAAAAATGTACATGTTCTCTGTTTTAGATTGTTTGTGATGCCGACATGAACATAGTCAACTGTGTTGCGAGGTGGCCGGGTGCTGTTCACGATGCGAGGATTTTGAGAGAATCACCACTATTTGAAGCATTTGAGTTGCAGCAGAAGCCACTGACTGGAGTGCTTCTTGGGGACAGTGGCTACATGTTACGTGATTGGCTGATGACGCCAATACTGAATCCAAGGGATAACCAGGAACGAGCATACACCGATGCCCACTGCATTACACGTTGTACTGTAGAAAGATGCATAGGTGTGCTGAAGCGTAGATGGCATTGCTTGCATGGTGAGATTCGTCTTGCCCCAGTGAAGGCATGCAAAGTTATCTGTGCATGTGTGATGTTGCACAACCGTGCGACACAGCTTGGACTGCCTCCACCAGCAGGGAATGATGCAGACCATCGGCCAGACAACAACCCTCCACCACTGTGCAGAGGCAACATCCCCGCTGTGGCTGAGCGAGTCCGCACTGCTGCAGGGAAAGCAGCTAGAGATGCTGTAGTGAGAAACTATTTCTGATAACTGTGCCTTGAAACATTACTCCAGTCTGCTACTCAAGTTCGCACTGCAATTTGGCAATCTTCAATTGCATGAGTGTCACTTTTGTTTCATTTTTGATAGTGTCTGACACCAACCACTTCTGAAATAGCACACTCTCCTCTGCTTCTGTGTCAGGCACGGCTGACCGTTTCCTGTGTCGCTGTGTTCTCACTATGACTGGAACAGGATGAGGATCAGGAATAGTTGCAGTGACTTCAGTAGGTACATCTGATGCAGGTGTTGCAGAGCGCGTGGATGTTGATCGCATAGGCAGGAAGGAGCCAAACTGGGTGGATGTTGATGCGGGTCGAATAGGCAGGAAGGAGCAAGGAATGGGTGTTGCAGACCGGGTGGATGTTGATGCGGGTCGAATAGGCAGGAAGGAGCCAGGAATGGGTGTTGCAGACCGGGTGGATGTTGATGCGGGTCGAATAGGCAGGAAGGAGCTAGGAATGGGTATCCTCTGTCCCTCAAAAGGCATTACAGCTATGGGGATTTCTGTAAATAACAATATAAATAACAATACGAGTTCAACTAGAACATTCCTAGCAAGAGTATGTAGACTGTGATCCCATGTTAATATTTGCTTATTAGTTGCTGATGAACATGATGAATGGAAACTATTTGTACGAAAGGAGAAATTTGTAAGTTATGTTTCAAGTTCACACTCACTGTCCTGAGATTTTGTCGCACAATGTGATGGCAATTGTTATTACTCAATACATATGAAGGAAAATATCTTTTGCGTGTCACTATCATTATGCACATTCAGACCAACATCTAGTTACATAACATTACAGATGTGCTTGTGTATCATGTGTGAGTTGTCATATCAATGCCATTTTAGGGTGGCTGGAGTGTGCCACAATCCTCATTCCCATGAGCCAATTAAAGTTTTAGTTAGTCTTGTCATTATCGTCTACCGGTATTTCTCAATTTTCTACATTTGCTTGTTTGGCATGGCTTTCCATGCTTACTTTCTTTTCTTGCATTATTAACTAATAATGTAGTCGTCACGAATGGGTGAAAGATTCCCGCTGTGACGTAAAACAATCATTCATTCATGAGCCAATCTCTACTGCTATAACCCTCAATGAGACTATTTCTATTGTGAAAACAATTATTAATTAAGCTTGCTTACCAATACCCGATTCGTCATCCATGGAGTACACTGTCACCGATGTCTCTTCTAGTGTGCTCGGTTGCCAATCCACTGTCGTTGGCTCCTCAGATTCTGAAACATTGAACGTTGTGAGTTTTGTAAATATTGTGAGTTTTGTAAATATTATAACAGATAGTAATTGTGATACTATCAACTATATCATGTATATGATTATGTTATGATAAAAAATATAACGTTCAGCTTGGATATATGTAAAATAGAACAGTTCTAACTACACATTGATTGCAAGTAAAAATTTCGGAAACCTGCTATAAATATGAGTCTAGTGGTACATGTGGTATGAACTGTAGTGGGACACGTTTTCGCTAACCATATTGTAGCAATAAAAGGGTTTCATCCAATTGACTTGTAGGTGTAGCGGTTCCGGAAATTAAATGTATAATCGTAGCTTATAGACACCCCTGATAGCATATAGTGGTAGCTATGTTTTAACTTCATTTGAAATTATTTTAAGTTTATTATTAAAACCATGTTAACTGTTTAGCTTGGAAGTTGGATAAGTAAGTAGCCTTAGAAGCCAGGTAGCTGATTATATTTCATTTGAAATTGGTTTATGTTTGGCTTGGATAGATAAAATAGAAATTACGATCCTGACCAGTGTTCATTTTAATATCAATTAGCAGATTATGGAAGTTTCATTTATGTTAGTTAATGCAGTTATCAAAGTAGGTCATTGTAGTTGCATTTTTATTCGACTAATGCATTTGAGTAAAATTGAGTGATGTATACCGTTATATATTGAAATGATAATGATGAAAACTGTATTATTATAATCAATCATGAATAGTAATTAATTTTGTGAAATATATGCTAAGGAATTTGTTGGATAGGCCACATCCCAACACATCAGGGAGCACAACATACAAATCTATCTTCACTATCTAATGTGAATCTTTCCTAATTTCCTGGCTACAAGCTTAATGTGAACTTGCACTGAACAGAATAATGTTACATTTATGATACACAATTGTGATATATATGTTAGCGGCAATAATAAAATTAGGCAATTTATAGAATTATGTCTAGGTAATAAGGTACTTCCAAGGGTTCAAATAATGCTAGTGCCAAATAAGTGATTATGATTGGTATATTGTACTAAGGTGAAACAATGTAGTCATCATTATTTATCTGATTCTTCCAATAAAAGTACTGCATGATCCCGGAATAGTGCCAAGTAATGTTTGTTATACACATATCATAAGCATAACCATGATAACTGTGTTTTCGAAATCTTCTTCTGTCAATCTGTGACTAGTAGACATGGTAGAGCCAAGGCAACATTTCATAAAATAAACTTGATAATTCAAAATATACCAAACAATCCATCTGTGGATAACCTGACTACCTAGGCAGATTTTCATTATTGCTGCTAACATATAGACTGCTTACTGCTTACCCAATGTCTCATCCATCAGTATTGTTGCTGCACCTGTCATGCTTGTCGCGGTCGCCATGCAAGTTGCTGCCAAAGCAAAACTGTCTGTACCCTCCACTGAAACATGTGAAACATTGAACATTGTTAGTTTAGTGAGTCTTATTGTAATAAAGTTTATTGGAAAATGTCTGCTAGTATTGTATTTTTTTAAAAATCAAATTAATGGGGAGATTAATCACTTCCCTGGATTAGACCATGTAGATCTTTTGTAAACGTGTGGCTTTAAGAAATATATTGTGCAAATTTATGATGAAATTGAGGCCTTGCACGGAACAATCGTTGGGTAGCAAAAAACGGTTTGGGTGGCAGAAACCAATGTGATGACGTGAGCAAAGGTGGAAAATTCCATTGTCTTGCCACCCGCAATGCTATGTGACATATTGATTGACGTCACATGCAAGGTCTCAATATATAAAGTCTCATATTTCCCATTCCAATTTGTTTTCTTCATATTTCCATAAATACAAGCACAAGTCCACACTCGCTTAACCATTTACAGAAAACAAATGTTGAGATAAAACTAATTTTGACATATTAGAATTTATTACCATGGTGATAGAACAAATATAGACATTTTCAACAGGAAAGTAAATATTATTATTGAAATAATAAATCATAGTTTAAAATTATTATTAATAGTGGTTATATTATATACAGTATTTACTATCCAGTGTCAAATGTCTTCGATTGAAGTAAACACCGGATACGGTAATAGATTTAATTTTGTGAATGGTTTTGAATAAGTCAATCAGTGATAAGTAGATAATAATATTTACCATTGATCCCAGTGGCCATGTCGGACGTGTGGCCAATTATGTCCATAATTATGTCCGCATATGGGGGTGGCTTGGAAGGGGGCCCCCCTCCTGTCTTCCTCTGATCACGGATACTGTTGAGAACCCCAGATTTCAAGTCCTTCCATTTTTTTTTCAAATCCTCCTCGGTCCGCATCGCGACACCGAGAGAATTTACACTGTTAACAATCGTTTGCCAGCACTGGCGCTTCTTTCTGTTCGTTACTGCACTCTGCAGCTTGGTCATTATGGTGACCTTATCCTGTGCAATTCCCTCTATGAGGGCCAACACCTCATCATCTCGAAAGTTCGCCTTCCGCTTCTTTCCGCTAGCTTCTGTCATAATACACGTGTTGCACTGTTGTTGTTGTGGACGGAAATACAAAATGGCGAACTTTAACCCCGCTCTCGTGACCCCGCGCATGTGCAGAGCCAATAACCACACGCGTCGGTGCGTGACGAGGCCGTAACCTCTCTCATGCCGTGGACTAGCTATGCGGTGACTATTTTCGGATAAGACTGGTTCATGCATACCAACCCCAGCATCGTCTAGACCACAGACTAGCTAGCCCGAGCATAGCGCCAAAGCTGGGCATACGGTAGTCTATGTTCATGCATACGGGCCCTGGCGACGATATGTATCGTACTTGTTAGGTTTTCCTTCCTTTCCTTCCTTTCCTTACAACGTTTCTTCTTAACTGACTTAATTGTTACGTCATTGCGCACGACGTCACAATAGAGTGAAAGGCACAAGCACGAGCACGAAAAGAATAAATTACTTATATATACTTATACAGCGGGAATATAAAACACAAGGGTCACATAGCATACTTTATTTATACAACAATACACAATACATATATGATACAATAAAATACAATATATACAATTTAACACTACTACATTATGACTTCCTTATCACAGTGACAGAACTCTACCTTAACCTGGATGTACAGCACTCCATTGTATGCCTACATAAAACTAGGAGTTTCAAGTCTAAAGCTTGTAGAATGTAGCTGCGTGCTGGCTGGCTTCTTGTGAGGGTGGGCAGGTCCATAAGACCCCCAAAAAGCCAATCGCCTCTTCTGAATTTATTGAAGCTGGAGCGCCATGTTACATTTTTTTGTCTCTTCAGACTCATTTATGAGCTCAATATCTAGGCGACCGACATCAACAAGAGTTAATAAAAACATAGTTGGTTTCCGAAAACCTATGTCATGAGAATATCTTCTACTTTCTATCAATAGGATCGCTTGCAGAAAATATTTTCCCTGGATATCCCTCCTTCAACAGCCATATACTTGACATGGCAACACCTAACATTTGCTTACGTTGAGGTATTCACATATCAAATGGAATATCATAATAAAGGCCATGGAATAAATAGAGTAATATTTGATCAAATAAATATCTAATTACAGCACATTTGTCCTGAAATCATCAAGTAATATACATAGAGGCCCTACATCTATACACCGAGTAGGCAGTGCATGTGCGTGCGTTCGTGTATGTTTGTTGGAAACTTGGACCAGTGCCAACTCCTGACTTAGAGAAATACTGAGCTTCATTCTTCAAGCGCTTTTCATCACCATTTACCCGAATAACAGTGTTCTTGCTAATATATGTAATGTAACAGAACTAACAAGACTGTATTTTGAATAAGAGAAATACAATGGTTTTATTTCAGTGTACGTAACAAGAAGGAAATAGGCACTTGTGGAATATTATGGAGTTTGCATGCATTTAGAATGTTCATTTTCACTGAGGAATTGGTCTGAAACATCCATCGTTGTTGTTGTGATCGACGTTGATCTGCTGCTCCATTCTCTCGTAGAGTTCCGTGTCTCCACTGTCTTCAGAGAAGAGGAGATCTTCATCTCTGAAGGGCTTCCTTATCTTCAGGGTGCCCAGTAGCTTGAAAATCCTCTAGCTGTAACTGGCCATATGTGACTTTTTATATATGTATAGCCATGTAACAGCTAGAATGCAATCAGTCATAAGATCTGATATAATCCCTCTCCCGCCATCACTCTCCCTGGCGGGAGAGGAAGAAACAAACATTATTTAAACTAAAACGCGCACGAAATCGACTCGCTCACCATATGTGTTCTTGGATTTGATTGAATTAATGTTTAAAGTCGCGGCGGGACTATCTCACCCATAGGCGACGACGTGTTCTTGGATGATTTGTTAGTTCCAATATACGCATCATGATAACAGATGTACGTATCCATCCATGTTATCGTCCC
>JAVCKZ010094863.1:0-11439 GCA_034780755.1 Lepetodrilus elevatus | reverse complement strand
CGCAATTAGTCTCAGATCGAAATTCGTTTGTCCATTATCCAGGTCAATCAACTGTGATATTATGCCTTTAATAACAAATCTGTTCATATAAAGATCACCAACTATTTTGAGTAAGTATTATTTTATGCAGAGGGGCGACGTTCGAAAGAAGGAATTGGCAAATAGGCTGAATTTGCACGAGCGGGTATGTAAAGAAGAGCATCAGCACGTTCAAATCGAGCCTTTTTACCCGTTCCTTCTTTCGAACGTCTTCCCTCTGCATAAAATATTACTTAGTCAAAATAGTTGGTGATCGTTATATAAACAGATTTTTTATTACTGGTGCAATATATATATATATATTGGTTAGCTCAAATGAAATAAGATAATGGATTTTTTGTTGTTTTTCATTCCATGAATTATTTACCGAAATAATCTACGAAATAGGGGTGTCAATGCATTTCATGCCAAACTTATAAGTAATGTAATGCTAACATGAGCTGCTTTAGTAACATTGAAATAAGTGTAGATTAACAAAACGAATACTGCAGTTATTGTGTGAATGCTAACAAATGCTATCTTTTACTGACAATCGAATCGCAATCGTTGCAATTGGTTCGTAAAAAATATGTTGCTTCTGTTTTTGGAACATGCTGTGTCACAATACGACATTATTTAATAGATGTCCACTATCCACTGTCATGTATCCATTTCTACTGATGTCATACCTACTTCCATTAATGTCATACTCTGACCAATCTGTAACATATAACAATTACTAGAATAGTGAATGATACAGAAATCATACTTATCTTTTCATATGGAAGTAATGTAATATTTTTAATCCAATTTGCTTTGGTCAAAATTAAATCCTACTGACAACTGCTGTTAATTTAGACACAGACAAATAGTGGCTAACTTATTATCCATTATATAATAATAATAGTCACGTAGCATGCACATATTTACTCTCTTATATTTACCTAGTTGAGTGCTGAAATTCCTTAATATACTAGTATACCCTGTATACAACTGCTTGTAGTTCGTCCATTTCTTCCATTTCTTCCAATTGTTACATATTGCAATACTGTTTACTCTGGAAATTTGCTCGACTGATCATGAAACGATATTTCTTTAACCTCCTCAATGTTGGAGGCAATCAGAGATGTCCTATAGATGGGCAAACGTATTGATCCAACGTACAGAGGGTTAACACAACATATACACAGTACTAAACATACCAAGAAGACCGAACCAATCAGGAATATTTGCTCCAAATTTCGAACACTTTTCCAGATTGAACTTTTATTAAAATCACCAAAATGTCTCGATACGTATTGCCCACTTATACTGCTCACAAATACTGACGGATCATCTGTGTATTGTAGACGGGAATCTGAACCCTCTTCTGATGATGGAGGGAGACCCCAAGGTGTTCATCAGGTGAGTTGTGTCCCTTTGTTCAGCGTTACCGTCGTACGTCCGGTGGTGAATTATAGTTTTCATATACATGTAGCCTACACTCATTCTCACTAATCCGAAATTGTGCACACGTATGCAAAATGCATGCATGCAAGAAAACTAAAACATGTCCTAAAAATCGGCAATAGTGTAAATTGTCAAATAGTGTTACTGACATAAAATAACGTTAAATAAATGACAAGTTGACCGATGTCTTCCAGCTACCAGTGGGACATGCAGACCAAGGTGGAGGAGATTCAGCTGTACCTGGAGGCGGCCGGTTTCGCGTGTTGGGCCGACATCGCCATGAACCCTCCGCGCGGCCACAGCAGCCGCAGCAACAGAAGCAACGTCATCTACGGCAACCTGGACTCTGGCAGCGACACCCTGCAGGGCCAGATCCAACGGACCATGAAGTCGTCAGCGGTCGTGCTCTGCTGCATCACGCCAAAGTACCTGCAAAGTGACAACTGCGTCAAGGACCTGACGTTGGCCGACGTCCTCAACAAGCCCATCATCCCGCTGCTGCTCAGGTTCGTGCCCATTGAGAACGCGCCTGCTCAGGTGAAGAAGATTCTCCTGAGAAACAGCTACATCGACCTGAGCAACGAGAGGCTGTACAGACAGAACGTCCCTCTGGTCCTGGAGAAAGTCAAGAAAGTTGTTGGGTTGATTTAAGTTTTAATGAAGTCTTTGGATGATGCTGTGAATGCCTGTAGATATTGCTACATGAAGCCAGATAGATAATAATCTATGATGAAACTGACCAACGGGGGTCTGTACAAACAGAACGTTGCATTCGGGTCTGGTTCTGGTGACAGTCAATGAAGCTGTTGGGTTGATTTAGTTTGAAGTCCTAGATGATGCCTCCAAGTCTGTGGATACTCTTACATCGACCTGAGCACCAATATCTCTCTGATTCTGGTTTGATTTAATATGGAGGAATCTGAGGTACTTGCCGAGTGTACGGTCAGGTTCAGTGTCAGCTACATCAACCTGACCAAATAGAGGCTGTACACATTGAACTTTGGATCTGGTTCTCGAGAAAGTCAAGAAAGTTGTTGGGTTGATTTAGTTTGATGAAGTCTTTGGAAGATGCCGTGAATGTCTGTGGAGAGTAACTGCTGCATCGACCTGAACAAGCAGAACATAGATTTGGTTCTGGAAGGTGGTTGTTTATTTAGTATTGAGGAATAAGATGTCAAATATAGGCTTGGTATAATATCATCTGCGTTTTAAGTCAACCGCCACGATGAAATATCATTTTATATTTAGCTGATCATTTGTAAACTTCCTGTATAGACTCTGCTGCCTTTATGCAAATATAGTTCTTCTGGTTTCAATAGCGACCGTATTATTAGTAGCATTATTATTTGCACAAATATAGTGTATACCATGTGATAGACGTAATTTTAGAGGTAATTCAAACCGGAAATAATCCACGACGAGGAGCTGAACCAATCAAAATCCGATGTACAATGTGCTGATTGAGGAAGTTTGTCTCTAGTGTATAATTCTATAGTGATCACTTGTGTCAATACGTGTACCCCAATGCCGGATATAACAGCGTAGAACAACAACAACAACTAAGTAGGCTCGCTGTGGAACGGGATGTTTCTTTGTAAGGATATGATCACAATAACCTATTTGAATAGGCATCATACTTTATGAGGTATTTATGTATTACTGTCCTGCATAACAATGTTTCTTCTGTGCCTGTGGTATGCCTACTATGTCTGTTAAGTAAACAATAGTATCTCGTAACAGACAAGTGGTAACTCGTCATATGCAACTTTAATGTTTCGTAGAATTGTTGAGTTTTCCGAGTTATTGGTTGTACATTAAAGCAGTGTATCCTGGTTTACTGTATTTGGAATGACAGCAATTTCTTGGTCTGAATGTCGTTATAATTTTATAATATGGCCGCTTGTTCATGTCTTTCACATTTATTTCTAGTATACCAATGTATTTACATAGTATATGTTTATGTTTGCAGTATTTATCTTGCGTATTTAAGTAATGGCCCTAAAAGACCACGATCTGTATGAATATGTATTATCTTTCATGAAATGTAACAGTATTTTATATTTCAGGCAATGAACATATTTATACCGTTGTATTCAGTAAATCATTCATTTGTCTGGACACCCCACCCCACCCAACCCAACCAAGACCACCCCACTCCACCCTCTACCACACGTATCTTGTTCTCTTGTATTTGATTACATGGCCGCTATATATATAGATATGTGTGCATTAAAAGTGATGTATAGTGTATCTATACTAGATATGTTATAACGTTACGTATTATGCATATCATGTATATATTCACTTGTCTGTCATTGACTTATGAAACCATGATATGAGTAATAAAGTTCATGCGGAAATATTCAGTTGTTCTATCATCATTTAACATCTGGATTTGAATATCTGCGGCGGTGCAATAGCATTGTAATCAATATTGATTTGAGATCATGATATTTGAAATAGGGTCTATCATCGATAGACATGTAAAAGAAGGAACTGTCTCCCTTCATGGAAGCGAATATTCCTATATCAGGACTTGGGAACATGTATCTTGTATGATAATTATGCCAGGGTCGAAGTTGTTTCAACTCTGCATAACAATCTGAAATGTAATCATGGACCATTTGAGGAGGCATTTCACTGAGATATACTGTGCATCAATACATCTGTGTCGCATTAAAATAATAGAATCACATATTTCGCATGGTAGTGGAAGATTGACACTGTGGTGGAAGAGTATACATATTTCAATGAACATTTTGGACATACTTTGATCATGAGCTACGGATAAAAACTCACAAAGTGCATTCCGTTTGCTTAAATACCATTACATGTATACGTGCACTGCAACATCCGTCGCTACGGATGTTGCGGATTTCCTCCTGCCCTAAAACTGACCCTCCTGCCCTAAAACTCGCAAGCCATGCTATCTTGAAAGCGCCCCTGTGCCTCAATTCAACATTTGTTGTGCTAAACTTCGAATTATGAATATTGTCAATAGATCTCAGTCGCATTATTACTATTCATAAAGCAATAACTATACGATGATTTGTTACCTTATGCAGACATGCGTCAATTATGTGATCATCTCCAATGTCATTCAAGGTCGAGGTGACCCCGAAATGCTTTAATCGTAGGATGATTAGGGTGAGCTCGAACACACTAAGCTGCGTAATCTGTATTTACGTTAAGTGTTGAGATTAGTAGCCTACTCCCATCATATGTACCACCCGTTTCAGCCTATTGCTATTAATACAATATTAATATAGCCTCAATACAATATATTTACTCTCCGATATTAATGGAGAAAATAAAGATCATTGATTAATTAATTCATTCATTCATAAATTAACTCTCTCCATGCTGAAGGCAACCAGAGATGACCTAAAGAGCAGTGTCGGTGCCTAATCTAACAGGGAGCGGGTGGTTAAACCCACAGATGTACGTATTCTACTACTTTGAAATATTTTTAAAAAAAATTATATATATATATATATGTATGTATTTCGTCCAGTTAGTAGGCCTAAACTATATGTCAACACAGCAACACAAGTATTCGGTGGAGGAAAATTGGACTCTTTCGGGATCGTCACATTTTCCTCGACGAAGGCTTAATGTTCCTGACGCTGTCGTAGACTTAACGACATCGTAAGTCTACGTGGGGGAAGATTTTACTCTTTCGGGATCATCACAATTACCCCCCCCACGAAACCGTAACGATAACGTAATGTATACGTTAGGTTCGGGAACATGTCCCATGGGCGCTCCTGTATAACTATAACCGTAACTCCAACCGTAGCCATAGACTACACCATTGTTACGGTCGGAGTTACGGTAAAAACCTTAACAGTACAACCTGGTAAACTGGTAAAAACCTTAACAGTACATCCCTGACTGCAACTGGTTCTTTAGTTAAATCCGGGTACATATCTGCAGCGAGTACAGTACGTCATCCCATTGGGTAGCCTATAGGCCTATTATACACGATCACTGCGGGGCGGTGGATGCTGGGAGAAATACATGAAACGATAACAAAATTCTAAATATTTAATAGCGTTTGAAGTAGGCCCATAGTGCGTCCGTTAATCTGTCAATACGTGCAGTATTTATAGCGTATAGCGTATAGCCACGTACACATCTAGTAGAGGAAACTTGCGCAAACAGCCAACCAATGATCATGAAATCATTTTCCGGATGAACTTGGTGTAAAAATCTAACCATTGAAATAGATGTTATCATTGTTTTATTCATAGCTCCTAAATTGTTTGCGCAAGTTTCCTTCTAGAGATGTGTGCCAGGGGTACCACGGGAAGTGAGTCCTGCACGTAATTAAGTATCCTTTGTGTACGAGGATGGCTACTTATAATTACATGAATATGCAGTATGTACATATGAGGTCATTGGCTTATCAATTGGCGTCAACACACGTATACAGTGCAGAAGGTTTTCATGATTGTTTACACGTCTCATAATATACTCTTACCGTGATAAGATTGCAAATGTATGTGCGAGTATGCATGTCTATAAAGCGCTTCGTGTTACCTGCAGACAATTCGAAGGCATAAACTGTCATAACATATATATATAGACAGACTTATAAGATGCGCCAATATTATCGTATTATATGGATCCGTGTGATGGTGACCGATTTTGACCATCCTGTTAACTTTCAGAAGAATTTTATTTTGCATTATTATTATTTTTTTTATTTTTTTTTACGTAAACTGATGTCAAGATAAACTTTTGAAAACCTTGTTTTCTTCTAGAATAATATATATCTTTCAAAGGGGAATATAAATATTAACAAATTGAGATAAATAAATATATATTTACTTTTTATAACCTTGTATTCTTATAAAATAATTTACTTTCAACGGTTAATAGAAGCGTTAACACGATCAAATAAATAAATACACATGTATAAACAATTGTACATAGTTCATGGCAAATTCTGTAAAGTGGAAATTCTCCAAGCAAGCGTTCGTTAGAGGTAACACTCGCAATATTCACGACTATCGCCATATTTACGAACCTCGCGTATCTACTACAAGACCGATATCTCTCTCGTAGCGATATATTATATAGGTATCTAATCGTGTACTTACGAGAGCGCTACGGTCTCGTAGTGAGACAAGAGAGTTTCGTGAAACCATACCTTGGACTTGCTTAAAAATTCACGAACTGGAGTTACGACTCGTAGAACTACGATTGTGTTATAGATGTATGTATGCCGATTAAAATGTGTACTGGGTATCGTTTCTCGAAGCTCTCTTAGTCGCTAAGGGCCCATAGCACTCTCTTTGCCGATAGCTAATACATTGCTAAGTGAGTGCTGCATGGTCCCTTAGCGGCTAAGAGAGCTTGGAGAAACGATATCCTGGACAGCAGACATGTAGGACACGACTCGCGACAGGAATAGTATAGTATACATTGCGTGATAACATTTATTACAGAACATTTATTACAGAACATTTATTACAGAACAAAATGTATATGATATCATGTAGTATTTACTTCTACTGATGTACGTTGTGAACTTCTACACAGATATGACGTGAATAGAAACATATATAAATTAAATATGTAGGATATACTCTTAAATAAATACAAAATAAAATGTTTCGACTTCAACATTCAAATCTTGGCCCCCCTGTTGGACACAAAACGATCGTAGCGCTACGAGAGTCGTAACTTCGTGCTCACGTATGGGAGTTACGACTCTCGTAGTACTACGATTGTTCTATGGAACGGGCCCTGGGTCTGTAGGATATCATTGTCTGTAGCAAAACGACCACCAACTGCTTGAACTCTGTATCGTACGAATAAGTGGACATAACTGTGTACCAGAGGATGTCAACAACATATCAGCTGTTGAGATGCGTCTTCGAGACACTAACTCGTCTATTAACATTACGCTATTGCGGCGTATGTAAGAAGTCACTGGTCCTCTGTTATAGAGGATGTTATGCAATTAATGACGTACTCAGTATTCCGGAATACTTCAATCCAAGATTTATATCGCCACATAGGCTTCATATCAGATATGTCCTCATCACAAGACAAATAGTGCGATTCTATCATGTCAGTGAATGCAATTACATCATTTTTAGGGTTTAATAAACTGTTCATGAAGCACCACGGATAGAGGCACCACGGATAGAAACACCACGGATAGAAGCACCACGGATAGAGGCACCGCTAGACCGAAAGGAAGCACCGTTTGACCATAAATATCCTCTATAACATTGGGCAACGTCATCATTTGGCATCAAGGTTATATACCAAAGGAAGGTAAATACCCCACATTTGGATCACATACCTATATATCGTCATACTTTGACGTGGTTGACTTGTTTCGTTGTTTACAGAAGACTCTGTTAGTTGCCTACATTGGATCACTTATAAATATGATATCATATTGTGATGTGTTTTGGACGCGCTCCATTGCTTACACGCCACTCTGTTCGTTGTCTATCCACGGAGCGAATTTCGCATTGCCTCAGAGATCTTCGAATGTAGTGTACGAAATAGTAGAAGTCCCTACGAGGCAGAGGATGTTTCCAACTTTGAAAATGGCTGCACGGCAAAGGGAGGCAATCTCAACAAATTTGTCACATCGTGGTTGAACTCACAATATCGTTTCCCTTAACGACTCATAGTTTCCATTCAAAAGAAACTCAACATCACAATCTTTCTCGTGAGAGTCTTGCCTCGAGACTTGACGACACAGAGAGGTCACGTGATCACGTACTGCGCATGCCTCGTTGTCTCCATTCAAAAGAATTGCAACATCACAATCTTTCTCGTGAGAGTCTTGCCGCGAGACTTGACGACACAGCGAGGTCACGTGATCACGTGCTGCGCACGCCTCGTTGTCCGTGTGTCTGTTCAGGAAGTGCATGATGAGCGGAAGTAGGAAGAAGTATCCCAACCCGGCGCCGAGACACACGCTGACCAGCATCCAGAGGTTATAGGTCATTGTGCATAACATTAAAAGGTATCCAATGAGAAAGTGCATCGTGTAGGCCACAGATTTCCACAAACGGGAGAGGTAATGAGCCAGCCGAGTGCCATGCCATCTGGAAAGAGAATAATTTGGAGGAGTTGGAGCAATTTGTATTATTGGGACACCATAGCCGAAAATATAATTCAAATCATGGTGAAAGCATGACATTTGGACATACTAGAACATGATTTTCCAAATGTGGCGGTTGCATACTCTGTGCAAGCGTTAAAATGGGCTAAATATTGCTTTAATTATCCGATTTAGAGACAAATCATAACATAGTTTGTATGCATTTGACCTTTCTTTAGATCTTACAACCTGGTCCCGAAATTATGAAACTTTTTGAGTAAGATTTCATGCTCAAGCTCAGAGTTTACATGGCGTTTTATGAACAAAACATTGAGTTGAGCATGAAATCGTGCTCAGAAAAGTTTAGTAATTTCGGAGCGTGGGCTATCTCGTACGAAATGGGGCGACAAAGACAACCTCATCCTCGAAACACAGACCATTATGCTTTCTTAACATCCGCCAAAGGATGAGATAACCTTAACTCCAGCCGTAGCTATTGGCTACACCATTGTTGGCGTTAGGGTACATTAGAGATAGGTTTCGTAAAGGGGGACCCAAATACATTGTCATTTATTGCTATGTGCGACAGACTAAATTGTGCTGTACTGACCGCCATGTATAATACTATTGCGCATGACCATTGCTGCATCGTACATCCGCCGTAAAGAACAAACTTCAGCATCCGGGTACCTATAATGCTACCATAGTAATCTAGTTTGTTAGGTTTAACTCTCTCCATGCTGGAAGCAACCAGAGATGCCACAAGGAGCAGTGTCTTTGTCTAATCCAGCATGGAGGGGGTTGAACATAGTTATTGATAAAATAAAAAAAGGATTGGATAGATATTCAACGAGACCTGCATTGTCATTCAATGAATCATTTTAGAACCCGGATATGTACACGTCTGCTTATTAACTTTCTTGGCCTCCGATTGTGTAATAGGGTTACCTAAAGGTCAGTAGGATATCCGGGTTTCCAGTGGTACCATCGCGTTCATGAAAACACTGGTAACCTGTATGAGTCCTGGTAACCAGGATGAGCCCTGGTAACCAGGATGAGGTGGGTATCATTAGATCTTTGTGAGGAAAAGTGAAAAGAACAGGAATGTTATTCTCATATATACTCACGTTCAAGAGAAACTATACAAAGTTGTATTGGACCATAGTAAGTAGCGGAAACTAACTCAGATATATACTTGCATCTCATTTCGTTCTCTAAAAACGTTTATATTCTTAGCGAGTAGTATCCAAATATCAGAGCGTCAGTTTCGAATCTTATTTTAATGAGATTGAATTTGATTTACCTGCAGTTTGTTGTTTTCGGATAAAGAATTTTCCCGAGGTGATAGTAGAACTTGGATCCTTCATACACTATTGATAGAAGCACAGCAAAGAGCATGCCTGCCGCCAGTCCTGTCAGGAGGAAATACAAATATTAAATATTAAATTAATACGATGTTATCTCAATGCTCCTGGGGTCTCGTGTACGAACCGGATATGTCTCTAAAGTAGCCGTAACTACGTCAGCAATCACGTACATCTACGACTTAGCATGAAGCTACTGTTACCTTAGGCTTACGTCAACGACATTTCGTCGCAAATCTTTCGATCTTTAATATAATGATTTGTTATATTAATATATAATTGGCACTTTTTTAAAGTGCCTTTTCTTTTAAATGTTAACACAAATATCATTAAACATCTATACGGAGATTTATTTTCGTGTGATCGCAAATATTTATTTATTTCTTGCCCATGCCCCTTAAAAAGCTCCGTAAACATCAAAACAATTGCAATGAAACATATTTGACAAGGACTACATGGTTAAGACTTAGTATAGTTTCGGGCAGGAGATTTCTCATCACGATAACCAATATATACATGATACATCAAATATGTTGTCCAGCATGAAGCTGATCTATGCTAAACTAAGCTGATCTATCGTAAATTAAGCTGATCTATCGTAAATTAAGCTGATCTATGGTGAATGATGCCGAATGTACATGTTCAATCACTAACTCTTCAGATTCTATGTATAATATAGTCACAATGCTTTACGGTTTCTGGTATTAGTTTTCACTGGAGTGTCTAATCGTACCACGACAATCATTTTGGAATATAGGACTGTTCTCTCTGTATACTAACTGGTGGATTTATGTAAATATATACATGGCAAGGAACGGTTCCTATATCTATCGTCAGAATATGCTATTCGATTCTGCCTTCACATGTGTACATTATGCTTCAAAGGCTAACGTGTCACTGTGTACCCATTCACTCTTCTAGTTATGTCCCATTATTGCATTAGTATACATGTACATGCAATAGGCCTACAGAATTACGATCATATTCAGGTTGCTTACCGGAAGTTTATACAGGCGAGTCAAGCAACGTTCTACATGATTTTATGTGTGCATTTGTCAAGTAAATGTAGGCCTACGTTGCAGTTGTAGAGCTCTGTAAGAACTAGTATCTGTGATTATATGCCTTTACTTTAACATAATAGATATAGTACTCGTATGTCTACCGTATGTAACCCCTTTTATAATCTACCACTCTATTGATGCTATTTAGTAAACCGTGGGTAATTTAGAGGCCTCTCAATAGTGGAAGGCGTGTCCGGATGTGCCAATTTTGATTGGTTCCATTCGACCTTCACCGGAATAGCAGGTTTTCCCACTGTACGGCGCTACCATATTGTTCCAAAGGTGTGTGTGTGGGTGTGTGTGTGTGTGGGTGTGTGTGTGTGTGGGTGTGTGTGTTCGTGAGTGTTTAGTGACCTAACATAATGCTATCTTTTAGGTATCACATTTCGTTCACATTAAAGGCATAATATCAGTCTGACACAAATTAAGTTGTCGTTTTGGACAGAATTGGAGTTAAAAATGCAAAGTACAT
>JAVCKZ010094852.1:0-11439 GCA_034780755.1 Lepetodrilus elevatus | reverse complement strand
AGTAGTAGTAATAGTAGTAGTAGTAGTAGTAGTAGTAGTAGTAGTAGTAGTAGTAGTAGTAGTAGTAGTAGTAGTAAAGATAAGATAATTGTTCCATAGGTAAAAAGTCAAAATTTGTATTTTCAGATTTTCTTTACTAATCTACAAGTAGGATTTTGATCTAATTAATCATAGCTAATCCATCCTCTGACAAAGATCAGGACGTTTCTGACAATTACGTCAATAACGTCCATGCAACGACAACATGTGACAGTAACGTCATGACTGGCATTTTTGACAACATCGTCAATAAATCACATCGCACACAATACAGCGAAACATCATAACTGGTCTACCTATTAATAAATTATTCATGAATATTCCAAGACCACAGGTTATAACAGTATACTTCTCACAGAACGCGATATGAGCATTCATTTACGCGAGAGGTGAACGCTGAAAGTCATTTTTCAAAGAATAAAAAACGACAAGTAGCTATCAATATGTCATGCTCCTTGTGTAGTCGGCGAATATCTATGATGACAAGCCATTCATAATTTGACAGACATTGAACGATAATTCTTCAATGACAAACTACCCTAGGGACTGTATATGTGGCCATTTGTCACTTTGGACAATGGCTGGAAGGCGATAGGGATCTCGTGTAGGTGCCATTCACGCCATCGCCTCAAACAACCCCGTGGAATGTCGCGAGATACGAGTGAAAAATAGCGGGAGTATCTTCCATTATTAACGAATTCCGTGGTCTGTTGGAATGTGTTATTGATCAGCAAAACGATCTTCAATAGAATAAGGAAAAGTGACATAAAATGCAAAAGATGCGCGATTTTGTATTATTTATCGTGATGGAAATCTAGTCACAGCATTGTCGTTTCCTGCCAGGTGCCCGTTGCACGACGCTCTTCTAGTGCTACAATGGTTGTAACTGGGCTCCCGACACAATATAAAGCGTTGACGTTACAATAGTTGTAGCCTACAAGAGCGTCGTGCAACGGGCACCAGGAAGTTAATGAATGTCAGAGGAAGTATATATCTTCCGAAATAGTTAATGTATTTGCTGCTGATGCTGTTGCTGTTGCTGTTGCTGTTGCTGTTGCTTCTTCTTCTTCTGCTTCTTCTTCTTCTTATTCTTCTTCTTCTTGTTCTTCTTCTTGTTCTTCTTCTGCTTCTTCTTCTTCTTCTTCCCTTCTTCTTCTTCTTCTTCTTCTTCTTCTTCTTCCCTTTCTTCTTCTTCTTCTTCTTCATATTTGCACCATGACAGAGTACCGGTGGCAATGCCAACATTATTCCAGGTCAGAGAAGCATTGCATACGCTGACAGCTTTCTCAACTCCCTGGGGAGGATACAACCTAATTGTCACGATTGCAGACACGACGAAGCATTGATGACAATTCAACGCTCACACGCTGGGTTGAGAAGGATACCGGTTTGAGAATGCTCCCGTAAGCCCTAATACAAGTAGAAGCTATTAGCAAACCGGTTTGTTAAGACCCCAGTAAGTATAAACCAGGAAACCGGTTTGAGAATACCCCAGTATTAAGTATACTAGCTCGCAAACCGGTTTGAGAAAGCTCGAGTTATTAAAGTAGAAGTATAAGTAATATAAGAGGACCTCCGAGACTTCACGTGAAATATCCGTCTGACAGACTTGGTTCGGAACGGAATGGCAGGGGCGCCATTTGTCGAACCGGGGGCCCATCTGTCAGTGCCGAGTCCGAACGCTGAACGGGCGACAAAGTGCACTTGTAATGGCCTTATTAATAAAGATATCTACATTTCCATTGGGAAGTAAATGGGTTCTGTCACTGGCTCGTCCTGTTGGCCACTCTCGTTGTGTTGTGTCCGCCACTCTGTCTCTGTAGAACGTGCCCAAAATTGCACCAATGTCAACAGATGACTGGGGTCTGGATTTTGCTTTCATCAGCTCAAATTCCTGTAAAGTACAAGGTGAAAAAATAAGTACCGCGATCCCACTGTAGATGAATATGCATCTCGTAGAAAATGGAACACTGGTCTGGATCCATTAGCCTATGAAGGATACGTGGGATGGTCATATATATGACCATGTGTATGACATATATACATTATGAAAGATACGTGTAATGTTCTGATTGACGTGTGGCTACACACATGCAACACATTACTCCAACATATTAAATACAACTATATATTAATACATGTACTAATCTTATATATTGATTCTATAAGAGTCTATGTTATTTTTAATGCGTAATGTCTTTTGAATATAAGGTTTTACAATTGAAAGCATTTGCTAAGATATTACTGCTTTGTTTTTGTCTGTAACGTGCATTTAAATACCACATGAAGTGATGATGCTGTACCACATTCTCAAACTTGTTCATCTAATCTAACACAGAAGGAATTCCTTGTTAACACTTAGAAATTGAATACAGTTTACAGAACAGAATACTGCGCGTTCGGTGTTCAATTTAAATTTAGACGGTATCAATTTACGATTGATACCCTCTAATTTCCAAACAGTAGACCGTTATCCCTGAATTATACCGTTTTTGAATTTAGATTACAATCAGTATTATACGCAGATCAACATGTCCACGGAATTCGTTTTAGCTTTACGTGCAAGTTAAATTATTCGACTTAATGAACGCTTTATTATTAATGTTGATTAATATTAGTATAGGCTTATATACGTGTAGTGTTGAAGTAATGGGCATCATTATTAGCGGTCTGATTAAGAAAGCTTCAACACTCAGTCAGAGTTACGTGCTCTTCCTTATCTTGCGGCCACAAGTCTGTCGTTCACGCCAGCAGTTGATAAAGGTGATGACGTATCTCTCAGCACAACGTTGATAACGTTCACTGATATGTCGTGGCTTGTTGAGCTCTGGTGAACAAAAAGATATATCATTAATTATAGTGAGTAAGTAGAAAGATAGAGATCGCTTCTTTGGCAGAACGGTTTCTCCATATGGGAAATGTCCTGTCTCGCCCTGGAGCGAGGCGTGTGTGTTGGTTGTTCCTTCCGTTATACATCCTCCCCCCTGACCCATTCCGAATCTCCCTAGCTCACCCCATCTCTCTGTCTGCCTTTCTGTCTCTGTCTCTCGCTCTCTGTTTCTCTCTCTATATATCTCTCTCTCTCTCTCTCTCTCTTACACACATACACACCACCACCACCAGACATACACACATACACCCCACCACCACACATACCACACCACCACCACACACAACAAACACACACACACACACACACCACACCACCACCAGCACCACCACCACACACACACACACATACATACACAACAAACACACACACACACACACACACACACACACTCTCTCTCTCTCTCTCTCTCTCTCTCTCTCTCTCTCTCCCACATATTCAAAATCTGCACCTTTCCTCCATGCCATCACCCACACGTCTCGATCCCCCGCCTCCCTCCGGGGCCCACCAAAAAACCCAGGCTTGCACGAGAGAGGCATGTGGTTGCGACTGATTGATGTTGATTAGTCGAGGAGTTGATGCCCAGTAATAGCTAGCGGACCAGCGGTACATGGAGATGATGTGTCGACAGGTTGATAGACGTGCCCGCCACATACTAATGTCATATAACCCATAACTCAGTCGACTCCCATCTGGGAACGGCAACTGCCTCACGCAGCTCTCGCCCGATCCATCTGGAGGTGCTCGTGATGGCCAACATCAATCCAATCATTTAGCAGCCAGGATAAAAACCGTGAAGGGCATTTGTTTCTAGGGGTTTGAGTAACATTGCTCTTGTGAAATAATGTACTAGTATCACCATCTTAGATGGGTAGCTTGTGAGATTCTACATATACAGGATCCATGCGCCTTTAGATATAGGTAGTAACATCAGGAAGAGTTATGTCCCTTTTGTATTGGCTTCATTTCGTATTTCGGCATAGCTCACTTCCGGTCGCATCTGTTAGACGCCAATATGATGTTACGTACACGTACAACTTCAGTATATTACTGAAGATAGATATACAGTAGCCATTAACAGTGCGTTACACTCATATAGCTATCATTATTGGATTAAAAACGCATACACACCGATAGAAAATGGGTTATTAAGAGAAATATAAAACTAGAATAATGACGATTACATACAGACAGATTTGTCACTCCGGTTGACCTTACGAAGGGAGATAACCATATATGTACAAATTGCACCACATCTCAAAGACTTCAAATGATTTCTAGAGAAAGAAAACACCAAAAGAGAACGATTTGAAAAAGAAATATTGACTCGAAATGCTAACTGCAATATTGAAGTTGAGCATATTCAAATATGTATTTTTGTTGAGACTTTTTATCCTCATGTTCTATTGATTTTCAACAATTTCGAATCCGCCTGTGTCGCAAAATGAATGCTTAGTCACGGCTACGGGCGTCAGATGAACGCAAGTTTGTAGATGGTCCATACTCTTGAAATACCATGCATACACGTATTCCTACCGACAACCAACCTGAGTCATCCGTAGTCTATCCCTTTCAGGCTTTCGTATAGGCATGTGCTACGACACAACGCAATGTATATAGAGGATCCAAATTTCTATCGCCAATGTACGTGAGTATGTTAAGAGCTTCTTGTTTGATTGAGACTAATCGTGAAAGTGTTCATAGGCAGCTTGCAAAGAGAGGTGAGGGTTTAATCTCTGCACGACAAGAATAAATCTGCGAAGCTTTGAAGCCAACATCAGCGAGATTAGCTCTGGATACACACCTCGACGGATGTCGTTAGAGGTGCAAGCAATCCGGAGTTGTATAAACTCGACGTCGACTGTTGCATAAACTCGACGTCGACTTTGTGAAATGTTCACGCATTGATTTCTTTTTAACACCTTGCACAAGAAAATATATACTTCCGTCCACATTGCTACCGTTCAATGATTGTTTATTTGGCTGCATCTGCATAATTACGTCGTCGCGAATGGGTGAACGATTCCCGCAGCGACGTTGAACTCCATATTCACTCCCTCACTGCGTAATACGAACATCGTAGATGTGTAGCCTTGTGTATTAAATAGTGTTGACCGTTGTTTTTAAAATGACAACCTGGTAACTGACAACCGTACACTGCTAAGCTACTAAATATGTCGACATATAAGCATACGGCCAATTAATGTAGACACTATTGAAGATGAAAGGCTTTTTGACAAATCCGTTATCTCTACAAGCGAGATTAAAGAACTTGTATTTAGAAAATAATTTTCGGTCGGCTTAATTTATTCACCCGCGGGCCTATTCTAGAAGCGTTCTTACGAACTTCTTAGTTTAAGAACAGTTCGTAACGATACTATAATAATCGTTAAGATTATCGTACGACAGTAAGAACGTTTCGAGAATAGGCTCCCTGATCTTTCCAACTCATATTCATCAGAATCTTGGCCACTCTTATTGAGTCGCTACGAAAGTAATTACTCATTAGACATTACATAAGGATGTACATGCATATATGCATACATATTGAAGAAGAAGAAGAAGAAGAAGAAGAGAAGAAGAAGAAGAAGAAGAAATGTATTTGTCTAATGAAATTCGTTTTGCGAATTATTATAGACATAAAATCATAGTATATACATACTAGTACATTGATATGTATCACAGTCTGATACGACTCTCGTTACGACTCTCGTGCGGCTATTATCGTTTTATGAAACGGGACCCTGGTAAGATTTAAACCCGGATATTTTTCCTTCGTGGAGTTGACAGTATACAGAGATTGACTAAGTCATTTGGCATGTCCGCATAAGCTGGACAGCTCTCGACGCTGTAAATATGTGTCAAACGTGCACTAGAGCACGTATCGACAGCTCTTAACAACGTCGCAAGTTTGCATTTGCTTCAAAGACTGCGAGTTATACACACTCATTTATCTTCTCAATTCTACAGCAGCATGTGTTGAAGTGTTCTATCGAAGAGCGAAGGGGGATTTGTGATTACTGCCTGATCGTTGATTGCACCATATGACTGAGTGAGGAGCACCTCCTGATTTCGTGTGTGTGTGTGTGTGTGTGTGTGTGTGTGTGTGTGTGTGTGTGTGTGTGTGTGTGTGTGTGTGTGTGTGTGTGTGCGTGTGTATTGTTATCATCTCTTTCCACGCCTTGTCGCGAATCAGTAAACATCATTGACTTGACTGATGTATCAATATCGAGGTACCACGACCGCTGGCCAGACAAATATACTTATTGATGGCCAATCTAGAGCGAGTTCAGAAACAGTGTTCCCCCTCTCTCGCCCTATCTGTCTTCCTACGATCTGATAACACCATTGGAGTGACCTGCCCTTGATCAATCAAAGCCGCTAGGGGTCGGATTCTCCTGCAAAAGACGACGGTACTGTCACGTTTGTTTGACTTGATATTGATAGTCCGGAGTATTGTTGTCTGAGTAAGCGCCGGGACTTCTAATGCTCTCTGCAGTCTATTGGACGGCTCAAATCGACTTGTTTTGTTCCGTCATTGTTGTCGGAACAAGCGAAGGGGATGTTGTATTTGTCACACACGCACTCGGATCAAAATCGCAGTTGGGGAGGAGGGAACGTCTACGAAGGGGGGTACCATCACTCACTCCCAACGGAACAGAAACCTTTATTGCTTTTAACACTGCTGGCATTTTAATCTCGATATTTATCACTATTGTGGCACGAGGGGGAAGATTTCAACCCACAGTTTTCAAGTACGAATAGGGAAATTTCAATTTGTATTGAGATTCTTCTGCCTCCTCTTGTCAGTAGAGGCGTCGCGAGAGCTCTCCAAGAGACCAATTTATCAGCCCGCCCGCGGAAATTAGCCTCTCTGTGCCTCAAACCCAATTGACATAAAAATTTCTAGTTGTCGGAAATTGCTTGGAAGGCATCTAGCGTCGGCTGTCTAGATAGCACAAGACGTAGAGACAACGTCTTCGCTGTACATCAAGGCTGTGATAAGGTTAGCGCGCGGGGAGAGGGAGAGAGTGCGAGTAAAGGGAACGAGCGAGCAGGCAGGCAGGAAGGTCGTACAACGGGAAGTATCTGTATCCGGATCCGCATGTAAACCTATGCGGGGGGACGAGTGAGAGAGATGCGGTGCCCGTAGATAACGTCTGTCAGACTGACGTTGGCTAGTACTGTAGCTCTGGCATATGGAGATAAAAAGCCCTCGTGATGCCCCTTAATTTAGCACAGGACTGACAGAAAAGCGTGACTCCCTTTCGGGTCTCTGTCAAATCCCGTGTTTTACGACGTACAGCTGTTGTTGAGCTGTCCGACGTTGGTATCTGTGGTTTTATATATGCTCCGAGAGAGAGAGAGAGAGGAATGGGGGGATTCTATAATTGGGGTTAAAACGATATGATATATTGGCAATGTTCTCAACGCGATTACGGAAACAAATAGGCATAATTCAACTCTGGAAACAGTTTATGAGGTATGTTTGGTTATCAGGATATGAAGTGAGTTCGCAAAGTATAAAATAAAAAATAAATCCTATTAAGACGAAAATATATGATTGCAATCTTGGATATAATTAAAAGTAGCTGTCGTTCATAAATACACGATAGATACTAGGCTTTCTACGTAACATTGCTGTCAAGTGTTTTTCTGTCAAGATATGGTACGTAATATTACTAGAAGGCATGGGCCACCGTGATTTAAAACATGTTCTAATTTAAACGTAGTTGGCATGTGCTCTGACTGGGTTGTTAGCTGTCATGTATACGTGTCATAACTGTTCAGTACTAGCCGACTTTAAAAAAGTAATAATCAGGTTCTATAACTCCCACGCTTACTCATACAGTGCATCCATGTGAACACCATCAATTCATTCGATTAAAAATATGACAAGAGTTATCTCCCTTCCCGATAGCAATGACCTTGACCCTGTCGGAATCTGGTACAGCGTGTCTACTTCCGAACGCCGGAATGGCACATATGACAAAAAAACGCATTAGCTATGAAAGATAAAATTAATGGAATTATGAAACCAGATATGTTTTAAATAAAACTCTGACGTTGAAATTCTAAAATAGCCATTCAAGAAACTGACACAACTTCTTGAATCACAAACGCATTCTACCGAAATCGAAATCCTTAGTGAATCTCTTCAATATCAGCTCATATAGTCTGGGTGCATCAGGCATGAACGAGCAAAATGTCTAACTGGACAAATGATGTCATAACGTCAACTGGACAATGACTGCCACAAGTCGAGACCTATCGGGGAATTTTCTGGCCAATGTCCAATCTAGAAATGTCGAATGATATTCAGTGCACAGCCAATAAACAAAAGGTCAAATAAGACAGAGAGAATACCGCGATTAACTATCGAGTACTTAATTTGTTTATGCTTATCACATGTTGTACGATTATGCTTATCGAACATAAATACTAGACACATTTTGACATTAATCTCACTTGTTGGGGTATGCCAAACGTTAAACCCTACTCAGTAGCCCACTTAGCTAATTATCGCATAACAAAGTCCCAGCGAGGACCAGCCGTAGCAGGCTAAGCCAAGATTACTCGCGTTTCAGTTCCAAGTAAAAGTGTTCCTAAATCAATCCGATCAGAAAAGTGTCAAACGTATTATCTGAATGGAAAATAGTGGAATAATAAGTGTCGAGTATATTATGTGATTATAAAGTACCATTCTAGGAGAGCATATGCATTATGCGAACTGCATGTAATGGTGGTTGTCGTTTGATTGTGTTGGTATTGATGTCCGTCAATCGTTCTGCCTACGGGGCAGGACTGGGAGAAATGTCCGGGGATAATGTTTTTGATATGTTGCTCTAATGATTAACAATTGATTCGTTAATCGGAATATTATCGTGTTGTATTCATAATTTGTTCATAAGAGTAAAATATCTACACCATAATAATCTTGACCAACCATTAAGTATTTGTAAGTGGCTACGAACATATGGTCACTTATTACATAATCTTGGATGATTTGTGTTGTTCCTATTATACATTCAAATACTATGCTAGCCTCTTAGTTACCATGTGCATTGAATTTGGCCCACTTTAATATTTCAAACTCTTAACATTTATCTGCATGTCTCTTGTATATCCAGAAAATAATGCGTGGTTTAAAAACGTGTGTGTGTGTGTGTGTGTGTGTGTGTGTGTGTGTGTGTGTGTGTGTGCGTGTGTGCGCGCGCGCGTGTGTGTGTATTTAAATGCTTTGACAGTCGCCTTCCAGCACAGCTGATTTCGGCAGACTGGTCATAATGCGAAGATAGCGATGTAGTAAACAGTTGTTCGCATTAAATAGGTGTCGCATTGATTTCTGGATCTATATAGTAGTACTTATTCAGAAGACCATGTCCAGTGTGAATCGTATACCATCATTAGCGTTTGTAACAACACACCTTGACAAATGTGTTCCAATGATGTGAGTGTAAGTATTGAAACCTACTGAACCAAAGCCCAATAGTAGGTCTATATCTAATCATATATGCCAGCATGTGCTATTTACATTATTTCTAACTCATATCAATTCTAAACGAGCCATCATACTCAACTGTTTCCACGGACATAGAGCTATCACTTGAAGACGTGTCTTGGGCGAACAGAACAGGAAATGGACTACTCGTGGAATCAGGTCGCTCGACTGGATGGAAATGACAATCTGATTTTCTTCCTCTCATTTTCAGTGATTGTTTCAAATGATTTAATCACCTGTGTTTGTCGACACAGTTAATGCGTGGTTTGAAATTGACAAGACTATGACGACGGAAATTGCAATCGGAACGATCTCAGCGTGCGCATAGTCGTGCGGACAACCTGAAACAGACATGTCGTTCCTCTGCAAACTGTCAAACTGTCAATGTCAGAATTGGTGTACATTTCTGGTTGCGGCATCGATGTATAATTTATTTATGAAGTCGTCAGTCGGTGTAAATATCAAGCCACGTGAAACGCACACACACACACACACACACACACACACACACACACACACACACACAGAGAGAGAGAGAGAGAGAGAGAGTATTACACACACAAAACCACAGACTCACGTCTGTAACCTCTCTAAATCTTGACGTTTTTCTTCATTTCTAAACCCATGACCGCAGTTTACCTCACCTATCTCATTCGACACTCGGTTCTACACTTTCTTTGATCGGAATTTAAAACCATTTTTAAATACTTGCATGACCTTTATCAATAAGAACGTATCTTCTAGTGAAAATTGTGCCGTCTGTCGTCTACAAGCTTCATACTATAACAGCTGATGTTTTGCTTCTTAACTGTTGGCCGATCTGAAGAAAACAATTTGAAAGCGAGACGAGGACCCTCCAAGCCGTTGCGTCTGTTGCATACGTCTTGATTAAGAAAAGATTATAGACAACAACTAAAAGCACTTGAAGAACGGACTGCTAGTCTACTGTGCCGTCAGTACGTACTAATGCTTCTCACTGATCTACACGGACAGATGTGCTGGCAAATTAAAAAAGTAACCTTAGAAAAATATGTTTCATTCTTTGCCACAAATTATCTTTTATAAATGAGAGAAACCTGTCTGAACTATATATCTTCAGAAGAAGCTCGCGAAAGGCAGGAAAGGGCGAGGGGGGTTGGGGGAGGGGGAGGGAGAGAGGGGGAAAATTGGTGCTCGGAATGATGGCTGAGAAATGTTTCAACGCCCAAATATGTTCTAGTTGTCTCGGGGTACCATGGTATCGCCATATCTCAGCACTTAATCACTAGAGGGTGAGTGATATATTTCATCGATGGTCACATGCCAATCTTTCCACCGCAGCTTATGTTCGGCTAATGTAACTCGCGACGACAGAAGCCATATTTAAAACCAGCCTCCGCTTGAAAGATCGCTTGCCAATGAGACATCTTACAAACGAGATCCTGTCTTAAATCACGGAATTCATCACCGAGTCGTAACGAACACACTACGCTTGGCTAATAGCTTCTAACGTTGTTTTTTTTTTCAGTTCGAATTATCTTCACAACGCAATGTGATATGAGTAAATGATTTATGAGCTCGTAAATATCCCCCCGAGTTCGCTAATTTCTTTTTAGGATTACTTCCATAAATATAGCATAAACTAGGCCAAAATACAGCTAACGCTGGTAAATGAATATAATCTATACATGCCTTACGGAACTAGTTGTTCATGGGTGGACGGATGGTTAACCACGAGTCAAGGAACATATCGTATCCCATGAACTTCCGGTTTCTTGAATTTGGAACTTCACCGGAAGTCTACAAGATCTTTGGAATTCCATGGAAAATTATCATTAGTTTTGGTGTGGTTTTTTTTCTATCCGGAAGTGGACATCATCGTTTTAGTTGGAAAAAGAACGAAATGAGATGCAGGAAAGTTAAATTTAAACGTCCGTGTACCCATTGACTTCACAATAGGAAACAAAAGTTATCGTTCTACATACCACGTGACAACTTATTTGAGCTCTACTAAAACTATTACGTGGGC
>JAVCKZ010094841.1:0-11440 GCA_034780755.1 Lepetodrilus elevatus | reverse complement strand
TCTAACTTGGGACGCGAAAAGTATATCACCATGCGTCCCCGGGACTCGTAAAAATTGAAACCTAAGTGAAACCCTGTGGTGCAATGCAATGCTAGAGATATCGAGATGCTCAAGTGAAAGGTTTTATGGTCATCTGGAGACCCATGGTATCCGAGGTAACCAATAATGCAACAACTGGATACGTCACTGTATTGTCTATATCACAGGTACGAGGAATTACCATAGCCATTATATCACCATTATCAACCGTTTGTTACCACGGATACTGAAGCTATAATCATTGCCGATTTCTGGTACCATGGTTACAAAAGATACAATCATTATCCACCTGGTACTATGGTTAATGAAGCTACAATCATTGCCCATCACCTGTAATAATCGTTATTCAAGCTACCACCATTGTCTTCACTTGCAACCAGTTCATCTACTTGAGTTACAATCATTGTCTACAACCTGCTACCAGAGTTATTCAAGCTACCATCAATATCAACCTTGCCTACTTGAGTCACAATCATTGACAATCACCTGCTCATTGAGTTATTCAAGTTACAATCATTGTCATTTGCTTCCTACCATAGTTACTTGAGTTGCAAGCCATTGTCAACCAACTGCTACCAGAGTTATTCAAGTTACAATCATTGTCAATCACCTGCTATCATAGCTCTCAAGCTACAATCATTTCCTGATCACCTGCATCAACTCAGCTACAATCAATGTCACTAACCGTCAACAATTTATCAATAATCTGATATCAAAGGTAAATTTAGTCCAACATTCTACCATTGCACTGCCACCCATCCAGGTATTCTACCTACAATCATTGTCAATAACCTTCACCAATTTATTATTCAAGTTACCATTACCTGCTCACCTGCTATCATCATTACTCAAGCTACAATCATTGCCGATAACCTGCTACCAGAAGTAATTAATTCGAGTCCAACGTTCTACCATTGCACTGCCACCCACCCCGGTATTCTACCTACAATCATTGTCAATAACCGTCAACAATTTATTATTCAAGTTACCATTACCTCCTTACCTGCTACCATAATAACTCAAGCTACAATCATTGCTGATAACCTGCTACCAGAAGTAATTAATTTGAGTCCAACGTTCTACCATTGCGCTACCACCCATCCAGGTATTCTACCTACAATCATTGCCGATAACCTGCTACCAGAAGTAATTAATTCGAGTCCAACGTTCTACCATTGCACTACCACCCATCCCGGTGTTCCACCTACAATCCTTGTCAATCACCTGCCATCACAGTTACCTGATCTGCCCGACAGTGTACTCTTACGCCGTGGTGTCATCATGACGTCCTACCATTACTTATTTAGACACCCGTTTTGAAGATCTGTCAGAGCAGCAGATATCAATAAAATATACCTCCCCCGAGAATCGAGTAAACACACTTTATCTGCAGTACAATCAGATAGCGGAGAGTAAGACGGCTATCGCATGGAATTCTCTGTCTATAAGTCCCTCACCCTGTGAATTCTCATTGCATTATGGCGCTTTCTTATTGCCACGATAGGCATCTACACCTATTAACCTCCCGAAACAAAGTAGATTTCAATAGATCAAACGCTACTGAAGTCGGGCCAGGGTACCGGACTCCGACGCCATCTGCATGTTCCGATTTAAGTGACCTGCCGTGTATTGTCTACAGACAGGAAGCTCGGTTGTTCCCACTTCCTCTGGATTACCATAAACAGGCATTAGCGGCGCTCCGGGGTGACATCGGGATATGTTCGCCTCCAGCCGCGGCATTGTCCTTGTCCTTGTAGAGGCTGTGTCCACACGTTGGCGCCCGACTTGGGAAATGGCCGAGAGTGGACACACGTTTTTCTCACAAAAGACCGTCAAAGTCACTCGAATGGTGAAAGCATGACACTGAATGTCCAATGTCTTCTCCAAGGCCACTTGGTGGATGTCCCCAAGGTATCAGAGAAGTAGATCTCGCATGCTTGTAGAGCACTGATTGTGCATGCTTGTAGAGCACTGATTGTGCATGCTTGTAGAGAAGTAGATCTCGCATGCTTGTAGAGCACTGATTGTGCATGCTTGTAGAGAAATAGATCTCGCATGCTTGCAGAGATATAATCAAATTGCAGAGATATAATCTCACATGCTTGCAGAGAAACGATCTTGCATGCAATGCATGTAGAGCATGAATCAAAGATACTTGTAGACATCATCTGCTCAGAGAAAAGATATTTCCTCACGTAATTATACAGAAAAGATCTTGCATGCTTGTAGAGCATAACATGCTTGTAGATCTCACATGCTCACAGAGAAAATATCTTGTATGCTTGTAGATGTCATCTGCTCACAGAGAATAGATATCATATGCTTGTATAGAAAAGATCTATAGATCTATAATAATAATAATAACTGGTATCAAGTTTTCTCAGAACATTTATGCCATGAGTGTGAAGTCCATATGTACTAACTTAATATTTGAGAAGTTATTGAAATTGAATTCAATATATCTGGAAAGGTTAACTGTATTCTACTGGGGAGACTGACTCAGTGAATTAAAATAACTGCGACTTCCACCCACACAACAAACACAGCGTCCATCTAAACATGACCGTACAGCTATCAAAAATTGATAATGAAAATAATACAAGATCAATAATGAGTCTATAATATTATAAATGAAAAATAAATTCCTCATAAATAATTATTTTTATCCTAGCTTTAGAATCATCGTTGATAAGACCAATGTATTCACAACTGTGGCTTGATCAATTGACATCGCTTTTCAGGTAATGGAGAAAGACGTGACAAATGTATGCTGAAAACAAATATTGTGAATAAGTGATAGGATATTAATTCCAAAGTTATGAATACACATAATTCTATGCCAGCAACCAATAGATTAATCGAAAGTATATCTGGTAAGAAAAAATTCCATAATCAATAATTATTCTTCTGAATCTAATTGTCAATACGTTTTTAGACACCCCAAAGAAATGTGAAAAGTATTCTAAATTGGATTCCGTGATTGATCGTTGAGAAAGTCGTATGTTTTCATTAGAGCAATACATAACGTGTGAAAAGACTGGTCGTGGAATATCTTAAACGTCTTAACAGGATAACTACCCCGTGATAAATGTTCCTGTGGATTCTGTGACATGATTTCCATCAATAAATGATTATTATGTTTTTTCTTGGATTAGAGAACTCGGAATACGATGTTGCAAATTCAACTGCTGACATAAGCCATTAGTTCATCTTTATCTTACTTATACTTACTCTGAGGCATAATACAAATTCAGGGAGTAAATTGTATCTATAGCTATGATCATAAACATACAAAGTAGATTAAAATATAACTACGATAAAAAATAATATTAAGTAGATTAAACACCTATCAGAAGTTTATTCATACAAATGAACATGTTAAATATTATGGAAAGAGTTTAATAACAATACATACATTATTTAAGAAAACAAAAGTACTAAAAAATAATATTACCGGTAAGTAGCTTAAATACCTATCAGAAATGTATTCATACAAATGAACATGTTAAATATTATGGACAATAACAATACATAAGTTATTTAAGAAAAAAAAAGTATTAAAAAGTTTTGCATACCTGTTATTGGTGAGAAAAAAAAGTTTATTCTTAACTTCAAATCTCTTCCGAGTCATTACATCAACTGTCGCTGAAGAAACATCCAAATAAAAGAAGACCGAACCTTCTCTTTTACTGTGCTAATCTCATTCCTATAGGCCAAACTCCGATCGCATCCGATGCGACAAATGTTAAATTACAAGGCAATGTAACCGTTCATCAGTACTTCCACAATGCACACAATAGGTATCACAACATCCGTTGAAATACCCATTCACTCAGACGACGTGGCAATATTTACGTACGCTGCCGTGGTAGAATCCGCATCAATGGAGCTTAGGGGTATCAGACACACTCAAGGAAGACTCACGGAGAAGTCGCACGCTCGTCACAGACAGAGCGAGAGCGGAACCATTACAGCATTGCCGACTAGTATGGATTCATCCATTATCTCCTAAAACCCCAACACTTTTACCTCGTCTGATCCTAATTTGTGGCTTTTGGAGTAAACCGGCATATGTTCGGGACACTCGTATCCATACACGCAATCGTTGTCTCGACGATCACGCTGGAAACTAAACTTACATTACGAGGATTTGTACCGTGGATGGCTTACGGACGTAATTTCCCGTTAACTTACTTTTGCACGTAGCCAAGTGCTTCTATCACAGACATAGAGAGCGATGGGGAGAAACGTCATTGAAAATGATATTACCCCATTTTATGAATTTATTTATTGTATTATTGATTTGAAAATACATGTAATTTGAGTTGATAACCTTTAACATTAAGACAAATGTCATGATATTATTTTAAAAGTCGCCATTAATATAAATAAATAAAATTTATCACATAACAGAGTTTGGGAGTGCAATAAACATAAATATTTGTAGTAGTGCAATATCATGCAATATCATGTAGGTTCCTTATCTATGTTGCGTTAACGCATGCTTGCTGCTTCACAGGCATGTGACAGGGCACCAGTCTATATGAGCGTGCAGCTGCACGGACTACACGGACTGCACAGATGACCATTCAGAGATAAACTTTTCACAGTTACGGTGGATTCGTCCAGTGTTTCAAAATGCTGAAAGTTGATAATATAGTTTTTCTAGCGTTATGTAATAAATAGAATCTAACATTCGTGTTAATTTAATACTGAATTTATTAAACTTGTTCTCATGTTAGATCCTCTATATATTACTACCTTGAACTATGGCTGCACCATTGATATTTCTGTGCACAAACAAATTGTTTTCTGATAAATGATAATATATATAATGATAATATAATATTTTTTCCACTTGAGAAAGGGTTGCGTATTATGCATGGGAGCGTATTATGCACGGGTAAATACGGTAATGAAAGGCATACAAGCATACAAAAGGAAACATAATGTAGTGCTATAAGCATGCCTTCGAGTATTGTTTTGGCGCTATATAAATGTTCACATTATTATATTTAGTATTAAAGGTACTCCATTATTCAAACCCAGATGAACACAGTACATGTAACGCACCACCAATATGCAGCTATTGCAGATCTACATGTCTGGAATTCAAACATTTTAGCGGTCAACATAAACATGTCTGAGAGTTATCTCCACCTGTCCCCCAGGGTTTCAGTATGGTTCACCAGGTAACGGCCAGCACTCATAGATGAAAGGAATGAACACTCAGAACCTACTTGGAGGAATGAATTGACCAAGAACAGGGTTCTGCACTCAAGTGGCCTACACAGCAACCCTACATTGCTCCTTTAGTGCTGGAACACCTGCTTTAACCCTCTCCCTGCTGGATTAGGCACAGGCACTGCTGTTGAGGGCATCTACGGTTGCCTTCAGTATGGAGAGAGAGTTAAGAACTCGAAATAAATATTTCCAAAGATGTTCAAAATATTTTGATATCATGCTTTCAATAGCATGCTTACTAAGTTTGGAAAAGACATCAGATGTTTTAGGAATAATGGTACAATGGTACATGGTAAATGTGCTGCACTGTTGGTTCATGTCGAGTTTACAATGTTCATAATAGTTCATAGTAGTTCATAGTTTTCATAGTAGCCCATAGTAGTTTTCATAGTTGTTCATAGCTGACTTCATAACAATTTCATAATTGAGCTCATTCTTGTTTATAGCCAACTTCATGACAAGTTCATAATGTTCATGAATGTTCAAAATTGAGTTCATAGTTGAGTTTATCATTGAGTACATATTTATTGAAGTTTATAGTACATTCATAGTTGAGGTCATACTTGAATTCATTGTTGTTTATGAGTTCATAATTGAATTAAATAATTATTCATAGTTCATAGTTGAGTTATTTGTTTTTCATTGATTTCATAATGAGTTCATGAGTTCATAGATGAGTTCATAGATGAGTCCATTGTTTTCCATAGTTCATAATGAATTCATAGTTGAGTTCATTGTTTCTCATAGAGTTCATAGATGAGTTTATAGATGAGTTCATAGTGTAGCTCCTAATGACTCCATAAAGATTTCATAGATGAGTTAATAGATGACTTCACAACAAGTACTCCGGGTTCATCAAGTACGCGCCGACATCTGCATTAAGAATCGGAGGAGTTCAGACCATGTCAAGCACATGCTTCATCTCTCCCACATGCCTTCAGCATGCTTCAGCCTCCGGCAGTTGGACAGGCATCAGTTCAACCACGACTGAAAGATCCATTTTCTTTTGTCATTTCATCAGAATGAGTTCCCAGAATCTGACAGAGTCCGACATTAACTAGATGGATTTGCGCGAATTAGATTCCATTATCTGTTTATCACAACAGTTTGGATTTGTACAGATTATATCTATGGATGTAATGATGTTGACTGTTATCAGTATTATGAGATAGGAAAAACATAATGAATAACAATAGTTTAAAAGTAATATTATTTGATTTATTTAATTAATTGATTTGTGTATTTTTGACAATTAAAATTTCGAGATATGGATAATTTACTTCAAAGAGGCCAAACTAACGTAATATTGTAAAATATTATAAAGAACCAGCATGCACTAATTTGACCTTCTCAACTCCCTGAGGAGTGTTCAACTCAAGGTGCCGTTTCAAGAGCTATAAATCTATAAACCCACCTACCGGTTGAACCCGATTCTGTTTTATATTATTCCCACCTGAGCTATCTACGTGCACTCGAGAAATTGTCAGCACTCTTAGTCGAGATATATTTGATCAGAAACGACAGAAATAAACCACTTCCCACATGGACACTAACTCAACAACTTTATGAAGTTTATTTTTGACATAACGAGGAATTGATTTTTGACATACACTACTTCAGTGTCATTAACGTTTTCAGAAATGATAAACCCATGAACGATATACAGTTTAAAACCCATGAACGATATACAGTTTTAAACCCATGAACGATATACAGCTTTAAAGCCATGAACGATATACAGTTTTAAACCCATGAACGCTATAGTTTTAAACCCATGAACGATATAGTTTTAAACCCATGAACAATATACAGTTTTAAACCCATGAACGATATACAGTTTTAAACCCATGAATGATAGATATACAGTTTTAGCTACAGTAATGATATTAAAAAAATATTTGTCCTAAATTTTCTATTGCTCATTATTGTTTAAAAGTTGCTCTTGTGTGTAAATCAAACTCTGGATGCAAGACTCGGAGGCACCAGACGAACACAGAGCTTAGAATGAGGACATTATTGTCATGGAATACGGCGAGATCCATGCTAATGTCATGCAATGACCATTTCCATAATGGCATTTCCATGGAAATGTATGGAAATAATTCCATAGCTAATACGTTATTCATAGTGACCTCTGTGCTCGGAATATGTAGGTCATTACTCACTTGTCATAAACGTACAACATGGGTATGAATCAACGAAAACAATAGAACATTGAAATATATATAAAACTGGATGCGAATCTATGAAAATATATTAGAACAATGAGTGAGTGAGTAAATATGGAGTTTAACGTTGCTGCGGGAATATTTCACCCAATTGCGACGAATTAGAACAATGAAAATTAAATTGAACTATATATGAATCTTTGAAAACACATTAGAATAATCAGAAAATAAGTTGAAATGAATACGAAATGATGAAAACATCTGAGAATATTTAATAACAAAATACAAGATACAAATTTATGAAAGCATACTAGCTCATCGAAAAACAATTGCAAACTTATATGAATCTATGAAAACATATTAGAACATTAGAAAATAAAATAAAACTGATATGAATCTATGAAAACATACCAGACGATCGAAAAACCAATTGAACCAATATGAATACATGAATGTATGCATTCACGCCAACCATAAACATCAGCTAATTAGAACCTGTCTTGTGCAAACATTCCAGATACGTAGACTAAACACTAACCATGAGATTCCAGATAAGTAGACTAAACAAGAACCATAACCGTGAAAGACCTACTTTTAAATGTAACCGTGAAGAAGTTTCGAAGAACCTACATTTAGCGCGTGAAACATGAAGACTGCGAGACGATAGCGCCCAGACACAACACAGACGGTATTACTGGTCAAGTCTAGCCGGATCTGACCAACATCACTCATGTAACAAGTCAGTCAGGAAAAAGATACACCCCAAGCTCATTCAGCTGTGTACAGAATTAAAGGTACACCGCCTATGCCCGACAGCTGATTGGAAACACAAACAGAGCGCGTGCTGTGGAACAGATATACCAGTATTGTCTGGCCGCCAAGTTGTAGGTATAGGTAGTCCAATTATGTAGTGCTGTATCCCTGCACTAACATCATGCTCAATGCACTAACATCATGATCAACGCACTAACAGCATGCTCAAAGTACGCTTAGTCCGAGATCCAGATTCGGTAGGAGCTCAAAATGAAGTTGACCCTACACAGCCCGTTTCTTGATGCACATACCATCGGTATGACTGAATATCCGGACCAATGCATTTTGGCCCCTCAGACTAGTTGAAACAATTTATTTCGTATACGTGGCTAAAAAAATTATGATAATGGGAGAACTAGTTGTTTCTAGGATGTGATCCAAGCTTTTATGGGAGTAGTTTATGAATTTATTCATCATTACTTTTTTAAATTGATAAAGAATTGTATAAAAATTATGAATATCAATAAAGTGAATCAAGGTTTCATCAAATTAATTTTGTTTGTTCCTTGTTTCCAGTCATCTATCTTTTGACAACATCTTGAAGGAAAAGAATTGAACATTAATACACATCTGAAAATTAAATACCTCAAAGTGAGGATAAATCCATAATAGTGTGTATAAAACTATTTATCTCAAACTGTATAAAACCAGATACCTCAAACTTTCCATAGAACAACACACCTCACTGTATATGGAATCATTCTGAGTTTTTAAAGTGACATAACCGAAATTGAACATAACGCTTTAACTACCTACCTCAAATTGCAAAAAACATGTTCGTTTCCGTGACAACAACACAGTGGCAACAAATCGACCGATCTCCTGGTACAGACTCGGAGTTTCCGTGAACTACTTGTCCCTCTCCCTCCCACACACGGGGTCGCTGTTAGTGTTTGCGAACCAATTTAAACCATTTACTCAATTGATTAACAAATCATTTGACAGGCATGAAAACAAACTCCTCTTCAGACCATCCCAGGAAACAGTTAGTGTCGTTAACGTCTGTAGAACACTACCGAAAGACCGCATCTCCCGTTGGATAATTTCAATACTCCGTACGACCTTGACTACAGGTGTGAAAAAAAACTTAGCGAAATCATGAAGCAAAATGTGAATGAATGCTAACCGACAATTGTGGAAGTCGTATGAAAAAGTAAAGCAAGTATGCGTAACGAAAACGTCTTTGAACAAATATAAAAAGAAAATTATTCAATGGAAATCTAATATTTATTGCGGAGATAAATCGATGGCAGTTCGTTCAGGATGGAAACTGTTTTAAAAACAGACAACTTTTGTTATTCTTTGGGTTAAAAATCAGAAAATGGTGTACAATAGGATGACAATAACACCAAGAATAGCACATATATAAATCATCCACCTCTCAAATCAATTTGAATGGTATTTTTACTACAATCATTTCAATATTTGTTATTAACGTTAATTGTTATTTCTGTTTATAAAGACAACACTTACTGAAGACTAGGAAATCTAATCTAGTTAAATGAATTTGGTTAGACAAACTATTACACTAAAGCCATACAATTACTGTTTGTTGATTATTAGTCTACCAGTTATATATAGTTAGCTCAGTACGCATGACCTATGACGTCATGTGACTGAGCTTACGTCTTTTTGCCCGTTCTGATTTAGTTTGTCGTCTAACAAGTAAAATGGAAATGATTTTCAGACAATCCATATTTACATTGGCAGTTTAACATACAACGAGCGTATAATCTTGTTATACAATTATCCGAATATTGATACAGATGCATTAAAATGAAATCAATATGGTTTATTTCTACTAACCATGAAAATGTCAAAGTTTCCAAATAGACCAATTTTATCAACAGAATTCTATTCCACTACTTTAAGTGCTTTCTAAAAAGGTTAAGGTGTACAGTGCTCCCTCGATATAATGCCCTTCGATGCACTGCAGATTCGGATACAACGCAGGGTCCAATGTGGACCCCAACTTCAGCATTATATCGAGGGAGCACTGTACATATGCTCACTGAATATAGTTACAATTACATAAATAAGTACGGTATGTTAAGATGGACACACATGTATATGGTTTTAAATGTATATTCCCCGGGGTCCGTATCCACAAACGTAGTTTAACGGCAGTTTAAGCTAAACTAGGTTTAAGTGACGAGTTATACCACTGTAGGTATGATCCTTAAACTACAGTTTAACTAAACTACCTCTGTGCATACGGACCCAGGGAGTTGAGAAGGTGAAATGAGTGCACATTGATCCATTGACCGGGGTAATAATGTAGCGCTATGAGCATGCTTCTGAAGCATGGATTTGGCGCAATATATATGTTCACATTATTTTTATTATTTATTTATATAAACCCCAAATTAAAAAAAAGTAATAATTTTACGTAATGCACATGTTTGCTACTTTTTCTTTCTGTCTCCTTTAGTCAACTTTCCAAGCTGGTGATGGAATGATTGACAAGTTCATGGAGGCAATGTCCGAAGAAAAATCCTTGGTTACAGAGAAACAGGTCCAAGCCATTATATTCGAAGTGATTGCAGCAGGTTAGTTCAACTTATTCTGTATAAAAATACGCAGGACAAAGTAGTTCTGAGGCAGGACACAGTCGTTAGCATTACATCTTAGCGTATAATCTTTTAAATAATAACAATAACAATAATAATAATAATAATAATAATAATAAGAAGAAGAATGTCCGGACCCGGACTTCCGGTCTATACCCCGGTCCCGGACCCAATTACCGACAATCTGATTGGCTCACGTGGTAAGGTTGACGACAAATATTATATTCCTAGTTTGGGTCACGTGAGCCAATCAGATTTCAGGGAAGTGGGTCCGTGTCCGGAGACTTGACCGCAAGTCCGGATCCGGGTATGGATCCGAGGAATAAACCTCACCCTATGATTGTTCTGCGGTGACATTGTGACATGCTTGAACTGTTGTGACATGCTTGAACTGTTGTGACATGCTTGAACTGTTGTGACATGCTTGAACTGTTGTGACATGCTTGAACTAGTCATTGCTCTCTCGGCACCCAGGGTATCGTTTCTTGAAGTTCTCGTATCCACTATGAGACCATAGCGCTCTTGCCCCGAGATTACGAAACTTTCTGAGCACGAAAACGTACTCAGATTATGACGTCACATGACGTTTTATGAACACAATTCTGA
>JAVCKZ010094830.1:0-11441 GCA_034780755.1 Lepetodrilus elevatus | reverse complement strand
TACTACTACTACTACCACTACCACTACTACTACTACTACTACTACTACTACTACTACTACTACTACTACTACTACTATTATTATTAAATTTTTATTATTAGGATTAGGATTATTACCTTCTAGCGCTGGAAAACGGCAGCTTGGTTTATACAATATTATCATTACTAATTATTATTAAAGAGATATCAACGAAAGCGTTTGGGGATAAAATGTATACCTATAACATGGTAAGCGTATGTGTAGACGTCGATGAATACGCAGATATTTTCAATTTCAGTTCCGGTCTGGTGGAGGTCCTGCGGAAAGGCCCTGATGATGTGGCCATGAAGGCTCTTGAAAGTACAGGGCGTGTGGACTGGACTGGCTATGCTCTCGGGCTGTGCTTGAGAGCAGCAGCTGAAGCTCAGCATGAACCAGCAATTAATTTCCTACTGCAACGAATGTTTCGTGATTCTGTCGATGTGGGAGACCTCATTTCCAACATGTCCATGTCTATATACGGCTATGCCAGTGAGAAGCATCCAGATTTCCTGAGAAAAAGTGACTTCTTTAATAAACTGTGTGCCAATGGTGATGTCGAATCTATCTTGAAAGTATTGAGATTGGTCGTCCCGCGGGGAGGTTTGCGCGTCTGTCCTGATCAGAATCCCAAGTCCGAGGCCATGTGGCATGCTCTGTCTAACAGACACTGGAAGCTTGCTGAGCTGCTTCTGCTGAATGGGGCACCTCCGATCTTCACGAAAGCCGTCCCGGAGTTCTATCCCAGAGTTGCACGTGCTGTTCCTAACAGAGTAGAACGAACCGAGTCTGTGAAGCAGTTTCCTGGTGTGTTTAACAGATCTGCCCAGTTTGCCGAGGCCATAAAAAACGAAAGTAATATCTTCAAAGGTACGATGGAATCAAAGAAAACACAGCGAAGTAAAGAGCCTGTACCCACGCGAACTCGAAAGAGCGTCACACGGTCCAGGAAAGACCCTGAAATTGAACGGATCAACTACCTCCTGTACATGGCACGCATGGGGAAATCATTGAACGGAAGCATTTTACATGCAGCTATGATATCAGGTGACATCAAGCTGGTGAAGGATATAATGATGCAGCCCGCTTTCCCTGGATTGCTAATTGAGTCTTACGAACGTTCCGTGGCCGATGTAGCCATTGCGAGTTGCAACGTCAAGACGATACAGTTTTGGTATGAAAAGAAAAATCGGCTGGGTAGTACCTCCCCCCTGGATGAGACAGCAAGCAAAGTACTGATATCGTTGATGCCTGGTATACGCAGGGATCTAGAACTACTCAGGACAAAAATACTATCCTTAAAGTCGGGGAAAGAGAACAAAATGTTCAAGTCAAAAGACAGCATCAACGCCGTGAAGTCTCTGTATGATTCTTTACTTCCTCTATACACAGAAGGGAGACAACTCCGAACCATGTCACAATCACAACAGTTAAGTTCAGCTTTTGACCTCATGAAAGAGATTCTTAAGGTGTGTGGCGTCACTAACATAATTCTACAAACACTGGCAGTCTTCAGCAAGTCTGATTTGTTCATTTTGTTTAGAGAAAAGCTGAAGACAGGAAACGTAGACACTTCCGAGGTTTTGTCTCGACAAATCATAGATGAATGCACAATCGCAGACGTGATCATCCTCATCAACTCCCAGAGAACAAACACTGAGCTGTATGAATGTGTCCAGACCTTGAGCAGCCTAGGAACGTTGACTGTCAACGACTGGACTATCAGACTGGCAATCTCGAGGAAGTTCACATCAGTGCTGAGACTTCTAGCCGAGAACATTGCCAGCAGTGCCCCGGAGAAGCTGACCCACACAACATGGATCCAGGTATTCCGACTAGGGGCAAAGACAGGTGACACTGAGTTGGTGAAGGTGATGTTGAAGACATTCAAAATAGCCAAGCCTAGCAGACTTTCAGATGAGATCAACAAAGCGCTTGACCATTCCACCTTACACGGACACGGAGACGTGGTCGAGATCCTTCTATCCTTTGCTGAAAACCTAGGATTGGAGAAATCAGTAGACATAACATATAGTCTTGGAATTGCTGCCAAGAAAGGAAGGACACAAGTATTGAAGATTCTCCTGAAGAAAATACAGAATCTGACATTAGAGGAAATGAGCAAACTATTGAAATACACTGGGTGGTCTGGATCTAGAACATGCTTCAGTACATTGTACGAATTCGCAGAGTTGCAATTTACAAACCAGACAGACGAACTTGTTCAGTCCGCATCACACGTTCTTCTAGTAGGCGCCAAAGCAGGTCATGGGTTATTCTGTCAACATATCATAGACACAGTTCCAACAGTTGATCTCAGAATGAAGTACACGGCAGACAAAGGACAGGTTAGCATGGGAGAAACTGTCTTGCATTACGCGTGCCAATGGGGGTCAACAAAACTTGTATTGAAGATTCTGGAGAAGGATGCTGGCCTGCTGGAGGTGACGGACACAGAGGAGAGGACACCTGCGGATTACGCCAGAGCAATGGGACACGTGGGCCTACTGCACCTGCTGTATGAGAACCATGGCACTGTTTCCAATCACCGCTGGTCCAAAACGCTCATGTACTTTGGTTGGCTTAGACACTGTGTGAGCAGAGATGGATCCTCCGCCAGCCGTGCGCCGGTGTATTTCATCCGTGGTCCACAACTGAGGCAAGCGTGGACAGTTGAACATGCTATGAAGCTTGGAGCAGAGGATGCAGCACTTTCCATGCTGTATTCCACCCACGGCCATGTTGTGAAGGACATGAAGGCAGGCTACCACAAGAGGCCACTTATGCACGTGGCCGCACAGTACGGATGTTTGAAGATGATTGGTGAACTTAGCAGATCAGTTGAGAACGACCCCGAAGCTTTGAAGTCCATTTTCTTAACGGAAGTTAATGGGAATATTCCATTGGCACTGGCTGTCAAATATGAACATAGGGATTGTGTAGCGGCACTCCTTGAGCAGAAGGAAGTGTTGGAATGGGTCTCGTCTAAAACGTCGGAGTCCCTATTTCACTTGGCAGCCATGACAGGTAACAGAGACATTGGCGAGCTGTTGAAGAAAGACGCTGATCCAAGACATGTTCACGAACAGAATAAATACGGAATTGAGCCCAGTCTGTATGCACTCGCTTTGGGCAATCATCATATGATGACAATGTACTTTGAACAAGAATTCCCACCGAATGAAGGGCACAGCTCTCATAGAGAAACTGACTTCAAATGTCTGCAGTGTCTCCTCGAGAGGTGCATTGGATGGTCAAAGTTATATCTAGGCGGTCAACAGATAACCTGCCCCACCAGAGGCATATGGGAGAGAGAGGCAGTGGCAAGTAGTCACTTTGCGCCAGCATCTAAAATGCTGGAAGAACTCGTGAGGTATGCAGAAGGTCCCGTACAAGCTGCTGTGAAATGCATGGGATTTGGTGAAGACGACGTCGTCAATACTGCAAAACTATGTTTACTGCAGAACAAGTCAAGTGATCCCATCAGCACATGCTTGTCCAGAGGATGGGAGTCGACAGCCGTTGATTATCTAGAACATTCGTCCACACTTCGAACAGCAGATGATGAAACATACAAACGATTCCTAGATTCAGCAATAGCAGGCAAACGATCCAAGATTGTCCGTTACATCATTGATAAACGTTCGCATATCCTCCGACAGGAGCTCGGGGGATTCACTCCATTGGAAGTGTCTATATTGATGCAAAGTTCAGAGATTCTCGATCTGATAAAGTCAGCTCTTCCATCGGGGGATGTGCAGGACGACTTCCCAAATCTGAAAGACATCAAGGTCAGCCTTCCTCCTGATATTCGCTGGATAACCGGGCTATCTTACCCTGGTGACACGACGTGGCTCGACTCCTTGCAGGACTTGAGATTATCAGAAGCAAACTGCCTCGTGATGGGCAACAACACGGTCGTCAAGGAGAAGATAGAGACTACCGCTAAACTAGACTCCATGCTCCCGGGGACACTCTGTGGCAAGACGCTGAAGGTGAACATCGAGAGTTTCCGACGTTATACTCCAGTGAACGTGTCAGACACGTGGCTGGTCTGTCTGATCTCAAGTTATCTCCAGACACTGACGCCGGTATTGCAGGCAGCCTACAGATTGGAAGAAGTCGAGGAAGTGGAAATCTTCTGTCTCCCCGCGGGCAGCAGCGGTCCGTCCATGGATCTAACTGGCGGACATCTCAGAGACCGTGTTCAGATCGAAAAACACGAGTCCTCAAGGATGAATGAACCGGTTCTTTACATAAAGTCGTCAGGACGACTTCCCCATAAGCTTCGACAGGAACTTCACCACAAACACCTGGTGGACTCTGAACTAATAACAGTAGCGGAGGATATGGTGAGTATTAGAGCTTGTCCATACAATGAGGCATGGTTCTTATTGTATCGTATAATTATTGGCGTGGGTGTTCTCATCACACCATAAGCACAAGGCTGGTACGTCACTGTAACACCCACGTAAATGGGAACATTAAATACTCACAGCCTGTACATACTGGTATTTCATGGTATTAAGAATAGGGTACCTTTATTCGGAAAGATTAATTGATTAATGTTGTCACGTTTACATTCAGTGATTCACTTATTCAGTTGTATCAAATTTAGAGTATTTTTTTGGGCTGGTATGCCAACATAATATATAATGTTTCTTACTTAAAAATAACGTTGTGTGTATTAATGTTAAGCACACAAATGGATTTTAGAGGATGTTAAATGGATCCATTGTCTACAGGGATTTTTTTTGCATTTCCAGGCCAGTGAAATCGTGGGACACCGAGTGAAAGTACTTCTTGACTGGTCATCTTTCAACGCAGACCAGACTGACCAAGCTAAGTCCAACATATACAGACTTCTAGCCGAGGGGACTCCATCTCAGCAGTTGGGTGGTCTTCTGAACGTTCTCCAGCAATGTCAGATGCTATGTGACGACATCTCGGCAGTAGGCGGAAGCTCAATGATGAAATCTGTTCAAGAACTTCTGAACCCGATGAAAGAAATCATCATCAAACGGACCAATGATGTTCCAGCGGGCAGTAAGGTGTTGCTGTCTTTGATTGAACAGTCCATGCAATTCCATGTTACCTACTCAAGAGCCGTGTTTGAGTTTACAGCAGATACTCTCAGCTTGTATAGCATCCTGACGGCATGTCATTCCATGGCTGTCAATATGGCTGGAGGCATGTGGGAGATCAATGATGCTATTTGGCCACTTAACAGTGAACTGTATTGCATGAGAAAAGCACGTCAGAAAGAACTGGAAGTTGTGGTAGATTGGAAATCATTCGCACCAGTTGGAGACACTTATGCTCTCATGACAACAGGGAGACACGCAGTGCGCCTAGAAATGCTACGATTGGGTGCAGGTTTGAAACACCTACAGTGGTTTGACATCAATCCAAAAAGATTCATTTTAAGAAACGCGGATGCCGCTTCCAAGTCAGATATCGAATTTGATACCGACACCGTCACATTGACGTTGTTTGTGACACGGAGTCACAAGGCAGGTTGGGCCAACACAGGGATGGATATCTTTTCGAGGTTAGCGCAGCTGGAAACGAAACAGATAATGGAAAACATTAGAAAGGAGGACTATCACATCTTTCTTCCAACAGCTTTAAAGGAATTGGATCTTAAAATCAAGTTATCTTATGGGAAGTTGGCTCATGATATATGTTCCAGTGAACTCAGGCAGATGACACACCCTAAGTCCGTGATCAATGAACTGTTTAAGTTGGTCGAGTTGCAAATGCAAGACTTTGAGCAGGCTTTAGAATATTGTCCGGGGTTGTGCTATGTCAGAGACGAAAAGGTGGAATCTGGGTTGTGGTGTTGGGTGACATTCGCAGAACTGGGAAACGGAATAGCACATGCAAATCTTTTAATCAAAATGAAATCCAAGAAATCTGAAGGCTGGATTTTCAAAGTTTTGTCCAAAAGAGAAGCCAAATCCTTGGATCCGAGTGACGTCACTGGCGTGTGGTTTCGTCAGCCGTTCTCCAAGAGGAACAATGTCACAGCGATGAGAAGAGTTCAGCTATTGTCATTCCAGGGCCATCTCTATCACGTGACAGACCCTATGAGTTTGCGAAAGTTTCTTCTAGCAATCCCATCCACCATCGAGTTTGGACTGGCCAGGCGAGAACGGCATGACGCCGACGATGGAACACTCTTCATTCCCTTTGCTTCGTGGCTCAATTACAGTCCACTGTATGCGTACATCAGACACCGCAGCTATCTGCCTTACATGGACTGCCCGGCCATTCACGAGAGTTGGAACGACGGAGCCGATGTTGGGGTCAACGTTGTCATCGACACCACTGACTTCAGAGAAGCAAACGTACCCAGATGCGTGGTTGACCAGATTGCCCGCGGGGTGGCGAGAACCCTCCAGCTCTTCACGCAGAAGGAGGATACAGTGGTTGAAACACATTGCAAAACACTCCTGACTTCGGAAGGCGTCGTGCTAGTCGGATGCACAGATAACCGTGATGACGAAGCAGTAAAGAGCAAACATTTCGCTGTTTATCCTCTGTCTGAACGGGATCTGTTCGTGTCTTGTGAGCAGGCAATGTCTCTTCTCCTAAGTACCGACACGGAGGGGCAGTCCACGGAAGTTGATATCTACCCAGTATTTCCGAAGCTACTCGAACAAGCGTTTGTCAAAAGGTTAACAACACAAGCCAGTGAGGTTATTGGTAAGATGGCCCAGGATCTGAGTACATCACGTGGCCAATCTCAGATCAACGTGTCCTTTATGGAATCAAGCAAGACCGATCTGCTTGTCTCACAAGCTCAAATAGTAGTAGACAACATCACTGCAGTGCTACGTTCCTTAGGAAAATGTTCAAGGCGATCCAAGAATCTTGTTCTGAAATCGGTGACTGAGATTCAGATAAAGTATGCAACGAATGACACTTCTGACATTGTCAGACGTAAGAACGAAGTTCTGACCGTATTCCCTGTTATAAAGGGCAAGATTGTTCCCGTAGAGGACATTGCAAAGGCCGTGTTGAGTATTACGAAGACAGTGAATACTGATGAGGAACTCCACAACAACATCTTTGTTCCAAAGATATCAGAAACGTATGTAGACACCTTCAATCCAACAATAGCAGAGAAATTGAAGCAGCGAGATTGGAACGAAGTAGTGAAGTCCCCTAACTATCTCGAAGCAAACAAAAGCGTGGATTTCCTATTTCCTAGACATATATATGGATGTTGTCTCTCGTCTACATCCAGTGACGTTCCCAAACTGTCACGACCCGTGAACCGCATTCGGAATATTGATTTCCAAGAAGTTACATTCGAGATTTCCTACTTGTCTAAACACCGTTTTCTGCCCAACTGGCATACTAGTATTGGAAGGCGGGACGTTCCAACACATGAACACTTGGCAAGATACTACTTCTTTAGGATGCCAGATGAGCTCAAAAATGCCTACCTTCGAGCAAAATGTAGAGCATGTGGATCATTTCTTGACATCTGGACAAAGTGAAGTGACTAAGCGATACCAGTGACACGTATTAACGGGACCCTCTGTGCCGTTTCCAAACTCTCTTGCTTTGTATATCAACAGTATTATAACATGTTCACGGTTTTCGTAGAACGTTTTCTCGTTGTATGACGTGCCTAATAATGAGGTGGTCGAGGTGTACCCAGAAACATTATAACATGGTCGAGGTGTATATAGCAACATGTATAACATGGTCGAGGTGTGCTACTTTAATACGATATGTCATGGATGTGTATGTTGCAAAATTATTCTGATTGTTGTATTGTTCAAATCTTCATATTCTGCTAATATATACTGTAGATTGAAACCAGTTCGGGCAGTTGTACTGGAGACAAAGCGACATCACACGTGTATGGAGAATGTGTATATTTTATTGCGCTTCATGCTATTTAATATTTAGACTGTGTTATAAGTAGTATAGTGGTATCGTATAGTGATTATGTATACTAAGACATATAGTTCTTTTTGTTCCTCATTAATCAGACCTACCTTCTGACATTGATGAGCCACATTCTGGTATTTACGTGAATCCATTGTGCGAATTCCCTCCCAATGTCGTTATATTTAGAACAGACCAGTGTTTGTCATTGGTTAAATACTAACGTAGGCCTATACTTCTTATTAATTTTATATTCTCTGGTTTCTCCGTTTAGTAATAGTAGGTAGAAAAATATATGTAGGCCTAATTAAAATAAAATATGTGATATTGCATGCAAAGATGACACTAAATTTTGACACTCACATAATGAAGCGGATATAGAAGTACTGTGTTAATCTTTGGACTGTGATGTGTATTCTGCTAGATAATATTTTTTATGCATTTTCCCCTTGTTTTCGTCTACCGGTATATTCGTGTGGTTTTCCTATTCATGTAGACATTGTGTGACGTATATATACCCACAAATCTATCATGTCTACGTCGAATTATTTACGTCTGTAATTTTACATTACTCTCTCTCTCTCTCTCTCTCTCTCTCTCTCTCTCTCTCTCTCTCTCTCTCTCTCTCTCTCTCCCTCTCTCTCTCTCTCGCTCTTCCACTTGTGGTCAAATGGGTGCATGACTATTGCCAACACTTGTGGAATATCCCATAAAGTGGGGCCAAATGAGTGCATCTGGCAATTGTCTATTATAAAGTGGATGTCCATAAAACTTTCATTCTAAAATTTGCTGATCCTGATTCAGGATTGTCAGACGAGCATTCATCTGTACGTTGTGTGGATGCACTCTATAACCGATGCCGATGGCGCTAACATTTCCAGGGGTCCTTAGGTAAGCTACTTGATGTAGGACTTGATTTTCATTTTGATCCAGCAAGACACAATAACTTAGACTTGAGTTACTGGTTCTTGTTTTGGACTTCAATTTGACTTGAAGTTCAATGTTGCGCACAAAGCCGATTTCGTAAATCGTAATTACGCCAGGTATTGACACGTGACTCATTCTTATATAGATTAATTAAAAAACTGAAACTTAAGAATCACAAATTCGGTATCAAAGTGCGATACAGTAGCCATATATTTGATGAAAGTTTCGTCATCGTACTGAACATGACCGATAAAGGTCCCAATTACCGTTAATTCAAGCCGTTCTGGAGTGACTTAAGAATTTGACTTTTTTCTCCATCAGACATTTTTACCAAACATCCTAGAAATGTTAGAAGCTTGTACTCACAGTGGACCCCCAAGCCCATGGACTAAATCCCATGACCGATAAAATGACATTTGGGGTCATTTGGTCCAGTGCCACTGGGTAGTTTGTCCACATCTGCAAAACTTAAGAATGACCTTTTTATTTCTGGATTCCCCATACATATACACCTATCTAAATTTATTAATGACGTATTATGAAAAGATTTCTGAGTTGGGTATGAAATCTTACTCAGGAAAGTTTCGTAATCTCGGGGCCAGGCCTCAAACATGTCCTACTCAACATGACCGATGAAAGTGTCTGGGCTTCCTGATTATACGTAATCAGTGCAATTATATCCCGTAACAAGTTATCGTGTACAAACCAGGAACCACGTCTCTTAATTATGAGTAGGAATAGTTTTGTTTGTTTGTTACCACCTCACATAAATGTTGATCATGAGGTGAAGCAATTCTAAGGCGCGTCAGTGGTGAGGGCAGCACGTAAACTAGTGCAAATGTGTTGCTCTGCGCTTCGCACATACACTACTACACCTGCAGTAGACTGTAGGAACAGTACTCATGACGTAACAATGGGAACAATGTTTTTTCTCAACTGGTTCTTGATGAATGCGCAGTTATATGAGCTTGCCGCTTATTCTAGTAGTAGTTGTCATTATTAGGAGCCTCCTGCCCCCGGAAGTCAGTTTCACAATGAGGCTCCCACCATTACTTTCACGCCCTATTCAGCTAAACGATGGATGGGGTATTTTGTTTTGTGGCTTTGATTTATATTTTGGTTTACAGCCATTTTAAATATTATTTTACTCATGTAAAAAAAAAGAATAAAATGTAACATGTCGGGATTTTAATACATGAAGAACAATAGATATAAATGAACATATATATTGAAAACCAATGGGACCTGCGGAAAACGTTCTCTTTCAATGATACATTGTCTAGCAATAAGGAGCGCTTTATACAAGCAGTCGAACATGCGGTATCCCTAATAATCTTTATCACATAACATAGGTGTTATTCACCCATGCAATAAATATAAAGTTATTGCACTAGTGCAATAACAGTGTAGGTTCCTTATCTATGTTGCGTTAACGCACGCTTGCTGCTTCACAGGTATGTGACAGGGCACCAGTTTATTATGAGCGTGCCTCTGCACGGACTATATGGACTTTCATTCAGAGAGAAATCTTTCACAGTTTACGGTGGATTCATCCAGTGTTTCAACTGCTAAAAGTCGATAATATTGTTTTTCTAGAGTTATGTGATAAATATAATCTAACATTCGTGTTCATTTAATACTGAATTTATTAAACTCATCGGTAAAACTCGTTTAATAAATTCAGTATTAAATGACCACTCATGTTATATCCTCTATTTACATCCTGTCCTTTGTAACTAGCGGTGACCGTATTGGTTGACAAATTCGTAGCTAGACATCCTCCAATCTTAATCATACATGCTATATCTTTGGGTTTAGTCTGAGCTCGACAATCTCTTGCAATGTGTCCTTTTCTGTTACACAAATAACATGTACGATCTTGCATAGGTTGGTATCGAAACGACTCTGGTTGTCGTGGTTGTCGTGGTTGTCGTGGTTGTCGTGGTGGGGGTGGTGGGGGTCCAGGTTCCCTCTAAATCCCGGCGTAACTGGTCTGGCTTGTTGTTCCCTCATTGGTGGTCTCGACGTCGGTGTCGGTGTTGGTGTCGGTGTCGGTGTCGGTGTCGCTGTCGGTGTCGCTGTCGGTGTCGAGTAGTAGCCTTGCCTTGCCTCTCTATTATGTACTTCTCTGCCAGCACTGCCATCTCGTACTAGTCCGGAGTTCTTTCTCTTAAAAACAAAGCGAGATCTTTATCAGACGAATTCAATAATTGTTCTACCAATAATAAGTTTTGTAAACCATCAAATGTTTCCATTGTACCACTACGCTTGTGTAGACAAATCAAATGCATACTTTCTCTTAAATTGGGGGTCACATTCAAGTTCCTTTCAAATCAGGACTTGCGAGATTACAGCAGGAGGACATCCGCAACATCCGTAACGCTGAAATCTATGAGCACCGGCTCGTGTTGACAGATCGAGGAATATATCCGCATTATCACGATACAGGCAGCACATCCTATCATGATCGCTATAAACATGAAGTACATCGTTTCATGTATGACACGTAATAGTCCTGGATAATGGACAAACGAATTTTGATCTGAGACTAATTGCGCTTGATTTATCCACCCACAAGTTGTTATTTAGTG
>JAVCKZ010094819.1:0-11443 GCA_034780755.1 Lepetodrilus elevatus | reverse complement strand
ATTATGGTGAAATTATGAGCCCCCTCTAAAATGCACTTTGAGCCCCCCCTAACCTGAAAGTCTGGATCCGCCCCTGGTTATATGTCCTTTACTTGCTGGGCTAGTAGATTCCCACTAGGGCTGGTAACTTTTGGACTTCACTAGCCCTGCTGGCTAGTAACATTGGGTATCAATATCACAGAGGTGCCAAGTTTGAATGAGCGTGATCAGCTGGTGATGACTGCTGCACAAACACGATTGATGCTCTACATGTAAAGCAAGGTCTAATACATAGAATTCCCTTAACGCCAAACCTGTAACCAGCGATAGAAACTAACTTTAAAACTTTACTAGCCCGAATAGTGATAAAAATATAACAAATGTTATTAATTTCTACTAGTCCTTAAGATACCTTTAGTAGTAGAGAAGTATACTGTGCACTCTGCTAGAGGCCTAAGATGCCGGTAATGACAGATCGCACTGTCATGTTATAGGTTTGGTGAATATTGGCATAATTTAAAAGTTCAGACCAGCGCCAATGTGTTTAATATTAGTTAACATTTGAATAATCCCAACCTCTCTCTATTCCGTATTCTGCTGCTAATTTTCCTTATAAACCAATGAAAATAATGAAAATATGAAAACAATGACAGCTGTTAATGATGGACTCCAGACGCCCTAATAAATCTCATATGCTCAAACACATTATCTTTATTTATTATATAAAATAGTTCTCAATATTTTGTGTTTTATTTTATGATTTCAGATTTCCGTGATGAGAATGTTATCCTAGTAATGGCAAACCACTCCAACTGGTCTTGACTGACATTGCATCATGGCACAGGTCAGCCTGTTGGTAGCCAGCGGCTATTTCCTCTTGATAGCTGTCTGGTGGCTCACTCAAGTCACTAAACGATATCAGTTCAGTAAACAGCGACATAATGACTTCTCCAGCTCAGTTACCTACCCTTGTGTGTCCTTCCAGCAGCATCCAGTAGAGGGCATCTTCAAGACCGTCACAAGCCTTGCCATCGCAATCGCCCTGTTTTCATTCAAAGGTGCTTTTCAGAATGACTACCAGTTTTTGAGCAACACGGAAATAGCAACAATATTTCTATTTTTCATGATGTCGGGTGTGGCTGACGTTATTTCCAAGTGGAGTGCGAAGACCTTCTATCAAGGCTTGGACTATCTGGCACTGGTGTTGTTTTTCTCTATGCAGTGTGTCGTCCTCAGCTCTCGAGTACAGTTCTCCGAGCCGCCCAAGACAATTCTGTACTCACTGATGCTGTATACCTCACTGGCCACGCTCCTGGTGACACTCGTGGAGATGAAGTATCCGGACCAAGTCATGTATCCCGTCATTCGGAGTTATCTCCTCCTCATTCACAGCACTTGGGGCCTGCAACTGGCGTTCCTAGTGGAGGACAAAAGTGTCGTATTGGGGACGGATCCGGAGAAGAGTTTGCTGCTGGCAATGTATTTCTCGTGGCACTGTGGCGTCAACTTCTTCCTGATGTTGTCTGTGTGGCTGCTGGTGAGCAAGATGATGCAGAAACATTTGTGTTGTTGCGTGCACTCGGATAGAGCAGGCGCTACCGACACTATCTGTCTGGAAAACCGTGTTCACTTTGACTATAATATTTTAGACAGGTTTGAATCTGATGTTGATTAGAGGTGAAAGATGTGCATTGGTTCTAAAGTGTTTTTAAATTATTTTTTTTTATAATTTCTTTATTTTTCAAAGTTTTTAACAGGTACTAGAGTCACCGTTTCCACATGTTAAAACAATAAAGTTCTAAAGTTCTGAAGTTAATTACCCCTCTCCCTGCTGGATTAGGCACATACACTACTCTTTAGAGCTCAGCATTTCCAGTTGCCTCCAGCAGGGACAGGGTTAAAATGATATTGTTGCACAGAAGGTATAAGTCAATTTTAATTTCAACAATATATTTATAGAAAAGAGTAAATAGATTCATTTCTACAGTTTTCATGTCTTCTGCACAGTTATTGCTATAAACAAGAATGATGCAATGCTGGTAGTCAGTAGGTTACCATCCCTTTGCATTTCGACATCACAACTTCCGATTAACCATTTTTGTTATTTCCCGCTTCAACATAAAACATAAATTCAATCAATCTTTCCAGTCACTAAATTGACGGTCAGTATAATTACGTCTATGCATTTAACTAATGCATATGATATAGGAATTCAAATTTGATTACTTGACATAATATATATATGACATAGGTCAGTGACGAGAAATTCCTTTGATGTTTCTACGACTTTCACAAAATGTTCATGCACTTATGATAAACAAATTGGATTCAATTTTACCGTATTCATTACATTTGATCATTTACATTATTTATCACTGCATAACTGGCCTCAAGTATAAACACAATTGTCCAAAATCGACAGAAAGTAAAAGTGTCTCATTTGGTGATTACAACGTTAAAAAATGGTTGGGTGGAAGTTGTTCATGTCGAAATCTGCGCATGCATTCAGCTAGTTTCAGCTAGTGTGTACACACATTAGTATTAATATGACATATCTGGAATATCTGCCTATTTTTTAAAGTATTAAAGGACTCTAGAAATAGAAATACAACTTACGCTAGAAATCAAATGAACAGGAATTGAGAAATGTTGCAGTTTGCTTTCTGTCACTATTTTGGTTAACCCGCTCCTTGCTGGATTAGGCACAGATAAAGCTATTAGGGCATATCCAGTTGCCTCCAGCGGGGAGATAGTTAAAGGCATCACACTGACTACCGGTAAACATGGTAAATGAATATGGTTAACATGGTTAATGGATAAACAAATGTTTAACTGTCACAGTAGTTAAATAGTAGTGAAAACTTAAATCGTTACGGTAACCATTTTAGTGGACAAACCCACTACTGCTAATTTTCTTTCACTGTCAGTTCTAAATTCTTGTATTACACCGTAACCATGGTAACACGACACACACACAGAATCAAATTAGTCGGTGGTTTCAGTAGAATCAGAAGTAGGTGGCAGAGTAGCAAAAGTAAGAGGCAAAAGACCTGCATAAATCATACTTTCATCTACAAAGTAGTACGGTATTGATCAGCACTATTGAAAGTAGACGGAAAAATAAGGGAAATACATGTGCTCCGAAATAGACGGACAATTTTGCCAGTTACCAACACCTATTGAACATGTTGAAAGCACTGTTTGTACAAGATATTTCTGATTGCAGCCATTACAATGAGATGTACGGTAGTTACACATCATAATTTGTGATTGAATGCCTTAACATTTATATCTATCAGATCTTGAATTTTGTGTACATTTAGTATTCGAATCTCGCGACTGTTTTGTTTTAAAAAATCATGTGGCATTAAGTTAGTCTGGCACATTGATACTAATATTGTTGTCATATCATCATTACAGTTTATGTGAAGTTTATTGCATGAAGGTAGTGAACATTATTTCTAGTCCATAATTTATTGTACAGTGATGACAGGTTTTTGATCTTTTAGGGGTTGCTTCCTCTATAACATGTATAATAACAGTATGGAGTTGCCTCCCTGCTGGACCGGGTATGGTATGGATGTTTTACTGCTACCTGTTTGATAACTCTACCTCAGCACCTTACACTCACATACACTCGTATTGCAGAAATCTCCAGCTTGAGGCAAATACAAATTTGAATTTTTAACAAGTGATCTTGCTACATCCAATATAAGATTTAATATCGAATTGTTTATATAGGTATTTTCCACCACTATCGACATGCTACTTTCAACCATCTGTATTAACCCTCTCCCTGTTGGATTATGCACAGACATGGCTATTTAGGGCATCTCCAGTTGCCTCCAGCATGGAGAGGGTTAATCACTGCTGTAGTGTATATTGGGCCCCTCCATTTGCCTCTAGCAGAGAGGTTAGATTACAGAATAGAGCTGTCATGACAAGATGCTCAGCTGGCGTTAAACCGGGTGATAAACTTTCAACTTATTTAGTAGTGAAATGGTGTAGGTGAAATTTACAACAATTTAGTAACACCTACTCCAGTAGTTTTGATCAGGCTATTAAACTTTTTTCATCTCATTCAGTGATTGCCTTCACATGATTGTCTTCACCTGATTGCCTTAAAATGATTGCTTTCAAATTCACATGATTTTCTTCACATTATTCCTAGCTTACCGTAATGTTATTAGCATAAAGCAGCTCTCTCACGGAGGATTAGAGATTAGAGACACTGTGTCTCATGAGACACACATCGAGCGTATTCGAAACCACGTTCTCGATTTATGCACGAGTAACCCGAGAACGTGTTCTTGGTTGCGAACGCTGAAGTGTGTACCGAGTGTGTTCTCGTCTGATCCTGCACCAACCCTACAAAAAGTGGGGAGTGAAAATCTTGTTCGCGGATGGTGTTCGAAAGTCCATTCTCATGTCGTGTCAACCTGAGAATGGGGTTGCGAATACGCCCATCAACATCATGTCCATGAGAGACACTAGGGGGAAGTCATTGATTTCAGTAAGATAAATTCATTGAATCACAATGTGACTAGTGGGGTGAAAAATCTACTAGTTGTCACCAACTTTCACTAGTCCTGTCGGTAAATAATAAAAATAACATGGAACTAACATATAAAGTATCAATGTGTTTGATAAGGGATAGAGATAGATAGATCTAGTCTTGTAATAAAAACAAAGTAGGTGCTTTAAAAATTTAACTAGCCATGCAGGACTACCAGATCTAGGAATCTACTAGTCCGAGCCAGATACCACTAGCCATTGGCTATAGGACTAGCGTTAATATTAACCCCTGCTTTAAAATTTCTTACTACCGTAGTTAAGAATCTTCAATTAAATATGCAAACACATTTATTAACATTTACTTATGTACTATATTGTGTCTGTATGCTTTAACCGTCTCCCTGCTGAATAAAATCAAAGTGTTCTACTAGTATGTGATCGGGCAAGTTAACTCACCTTCAGCAGGGAGAGGGTTAACCCAATTCCCAAGACATTTATAGTGTTTGTAACTGAAAATCGATATTACAAGAATCTCACATTTGTGTTCATACATAATACTGAATGTATTAAACTTGTTGATATGACAGCCTTGCATTATATGCCAATTCATTTAACCCTCTACCTGCTGGATTACACACAGGTACTGCTCTTTTGGGCATCTCCAGTTGCCTTCAGCACGAAGAGGGTTAATAAATTCAGTAATATATCACCACTCATATAAGATATTGAGTCAAAATTTACAAATGGAAAATCGACACGTATGGATAATGGGTGAAAGATTCCCGCTGTGACGTAAACAAAAATATCCAGGAGAGTTGCTTTAACCCTCTCGTTGCTGGAGGCAACCAGAGATGCCCCAAAGAGCAGCACCTGTGCCTAATCCAGCAGGGAGAGGGTTAATGTGAATTAGTCTGAACATTTTAACGTAGTGTTATATACTTTTATCATACATATGACATATTATGTAAATATATACTATTTTGGTTTCCTATAATGTTTAATGCACTCACTATTGCTATGTGTACAAATGACTGAATAATTTTACTATTATTTAGAGGACTGGTATAAGCTATGCTCATTATGCTGATTATTGTATTTCTAGACTGGCTGCAAAATTGTTTATTGGATATTACCAGATTACCAATGCATTGTAACTACAGTTGACCTCGCATATAACAGACTCATTGGGACCGGCTATTTCTGTCCGTTATATGCAAAGTCCGTCATACGCATATGCCACAATTAGCATTAAACAGGCCCTAGGTCTTCAGATTCAGTCTGTTATATGCGAGGTCCGGTATATCTGAGGTCTACTGTACTAGTATTTCAAATATGATGTTTGTTGTATTTGAAATCCAATCGTATTTGGATTTAAAATTTCATCTGTAGTATATGAAATCTGATCATCGTTGTACTTGAAATATTTGATGTGCTCTGCCATCTGCTTGCAGGATAAATTTAGCAGTGGAAAAAAAATTACCTAGAAATTCAGTAATTATGACAATGAACATACACATACCGGTACCTATTAAAAGTGATTAGTTTTGGTACACTTATATCAGAGAAAGGTAATCTCTTCCATTTTTAGCTTTTACAAACATTGCCAGAATATTGTCTGTAGCATGTAGTGAATTATGATTGCGATACAATGAATATTTTTACTATGGCTTTAATTTAAATATATATTTATAGTATTAAGTGCATCGTATCTTCCAAGTATTGCTGTGGAGCAAATTGTGATCTTTTTCTACTTTATAGTAGTGAACATTCATGTGCCAAATAAGTTTAACATTTGACAATTGTATTGCAATGGATAGTGTATCCCTCAGGCATTAACCCTCTCCCTGCTGGATTAGGCGCATACACTGCTCTTTATAGCATGGAGAGGGAGAGGATATTTTTCTCAAACTCCATATTCACTCACTCACTCACTCACTCACTCACTCACTCACTCTCATCAAGTGGAGTGGGTGTCAATATGCTGATCAGTTTAGAATGTAGACATAGCTACAGTAACTTGATGATCCCTATTACTATTGTTTACATTTTATTGACATAATGTCAATACGGTATAAACAATAGTAATAGGGCACAACATGACGAGGCCCAATAGAATGTGTTCCATACTGTTCATAGTTTGTACAACATGCAAAATGATCTTTAGTGCTACTAGAGTATAGGAAGATGTTGAGAGCTTGTGAAATTAATAGTTTGAATAGTATACATCATGCTGTTTATAGATCTATACATTTATGTTGAGATTATACAAAGATGTTTCAAAGTTTGTAGATAATGTGCAATACTGTTTAGAGTAAATCATATGCAGTGAAATTCAGTTAAATAATTGATTTCCTACTGAACACTCAATGATCTGGATTCAGGATATAAAGGTTAGCTAAACCTGTGGATCCGGGTGTGATTATATATATTGTGCTTCCAAGAGATTACAGATGTTGTAAAGCTCACGCAAAGTGCCATGTCAAAGGGACATTTTGTCTCAGAGTTCTAACGTTGTTGTGTTGTCTTCAATAAATATTTTGATTGCTTTATTACTTGTGCAATTTCTATGTATTCACTATTCACATACATTGTACAACCTCTGGGTTATTTTCCATATTATTTTGATACTGTAACTGTATACAGACAACGAATTATTATTGTATACTCAGATCCTGTATTACTGTAACAGATGTCATGATGATAGTGATGTAACAGATGTCATGATGATATTGATGTCATGATAGTGATGTAACAGATGTCATGATGATAGTGATGTAACAGATGTCATGATGATATTGATGTCATGATAGTGATATAACAGATGTCATGATGATATTGATGTCATGATAGTGATGTAACATATGTCATGATGATATTGATGTCATGATAGTGATGTAACAGATGTCATGATGATATTGATGTCATGATAGTGATGTAACAGATGTCAAGATGATAGTGATGTAACAGATGCCATGATGATAGTGATGTAACAGATGTCATGATGATAGTGATGTAATGTTTGTGCAGGGTTGTAGCTAGCCATTGACCAAGATGAACATTTATTATTGTTCTTAGAAAAATCAAGCTTTGAAAAATTACATATCATATCCTAGCCAAATATCTTTGGAAGCTTTGCATTTCCCCATGTCATCATGAACCTTATCTGCGATAATGTTCATCCTATTCATGTATACCGCCAACTATGATCATGTTCTTAATACCTGTTTGCATGAACATTTGCCCAGGGATGTAAATTTGCATCAACTTCAGACTACCGTAGATGCTCATTTACAGGATAAAATTTACTTATATGTGGAAATGTATTTGCATTAATTTACATGACACACATGTGTTTTAACAGTTTTACACACTTACCGGTATGTAAATTTGCACACAAATGCCAAAGTGTTAGAATGTCTCCCATATACAAACAAGGTAAAATGTGTCTCACCTGTCACCTTGATAGCAAAGGTGTGTTCTGGAGAAGTGTGTTACTCGGTCTTCATTGTATTAGTGCTTCACGTTGTAGTGGGAGTATTTCACCCATACACAACAACCTTACCGGTAATTGCAGTACAGTACTGAGTAGTAGGAAAGACAGGTTTAAAAAATAAAATTAAAATGGCAAGATTATCTTTGCATAGATCAAAGGTCATCAACAAATTAGAATTGGTTTTCCTGTCTCTAGTAATACGATTAGATGAAGACAAATATAGAACACATTTTTAAATATGCAATCGTGCAAGCAAAGTAAAGATGATCTTGCCATTCTAAGTTGTTATATCTCAAATAATTACCTCTTATTATGTTGTTCCATAATACCATGATTACCTTAAACAATATAGCATGCTTCTTCATATTCACTCACTCACCCACCCACCTTAGAATGCTTAATGAATTATGAACAGCTAATAAGTATTGTCTATAATCTGTTTGTATTTTGGAAAATAAACAAGCTTTATTATAGGCTTATTTTTTACCTGTTTACAGGTATATTGAATTCTAGTAGTCTTTATTTTGTTTATATGTTAGTATATTGTCAAGTTAATATGTAGATCTAATATTAGTTACATAGGTTTGAATGAAAATTGTGTTTGAACACTTTATACGGTCTACCGGGTATATCTGATTTATGATGAAGGAAATATCATGATGTATAAAGTAATAATATTTTCCCCATCATGAAATCAGAACAGTTTCAAATTTGTGTCCAAATATACTAGTACCTAGTTATACTACTCTTCCGGTCTCGTTGCCATGGTTTCTTTTGTTCTAAGTTTATGTGTATACCTGGATACATGTACACTTTCACTTTCTCAGTGAAAGTGTAGGTAATAATGACTTTCCCTTCATCGAGTTGTATACATGTGCCCGAACCTGGGATCGAACCAGTCTGGTGATCAAAACAAATCTTGATTCCACAGTCGCTACCACAGGACCAAATAGCTGACCATTCGTTTATCTAGTTATGACCGATTCAAGAAAGTCACGTGGCTATGATGTCATGTACACATGCTCGTGTGTTAATCTCTGTATCATGCTCGATTCCTCTGCACTAGCCTTGGTCATTGGATCTTACGGTTACACATTTCTACTGTAGGTTCTCCGTCCTCAAATACACTTGTCATCAGAATGATGAAATACAGTGACGACAATGGCGCTACCCTAACTAGATGACTTATTCAGGCATTGGGATTGTTGACATATCATCAAAAGTCAAGCACACAACATCTACAGGCAAATAATGTAAGACAACAAACACCAAAGAAAAATGAAACTGTATATTTGCAACATTACTCCAATTTATAAGTATAATTGTACATGAATCAATTTATTATTCATTACATTCACAATTACAGTACATGATTGTACAAAGTACTGAAGAACTATATAAGAACTGTACAATTTTCACACATGGTAGTTGCTTGGGCATTCATCAACAATTTGGTATTAATATAATACATGTCATGTATTGTGTCAAGTTAATATTAGAATAAGTTAATATAAATTCAAGAAAATGTTGTACAAGTGTCTGTTGTATATACAGATACATACAAAAATTGTTATAAAAGTCATACGGTAAAATCTTAATAAGCTCTGTCACGTTTTTACGTTTTACTGCCCGAGACAACCGGGTGACATTGTTTTCAAATCATGTCGACATGATCAATGGTAAAAATGAAATTAGCATAAATTACAATATTATTGCACGATAATCTGTGGATCATTTAAATAGTTTCCAAAATTCCCAAGTCTACCAAACAAGTCCCACTTATTTACATTGCAAAACTTTACCAATACATAGAAGATGACATGAAGATCACATACATGCATTTTATAATTCATAAAGTATTAGTATTATATTTCATCATTTTCACACATGCATATATGATAATTGAGTACTTATGGAAAATGAGCACATCTGCAGTTGTTTTTTTATGAGATAAAACAATACTGATATAGTCCACTGAAGATGGACCATGTAGATATGTGTCAAAATTGGGATGAGATTTCTTTGAAATGCCCTATATATATACACTGATTAGTAGATAGTGCAATAAATTATCTTCAAACGAATTTTCATACATTTACTTTGTAACAATGCAATTAATTCCTGTACTATAATTTACTGTCATGATCAATAACTAAACACTGACGTGAATGATAAACATGATAATGCTGCTGGTCATGGAACAATTTAAGCAATACATACAAAACTATTAAATTAAATTTGTAATATGGAGTAAATAATAAATAGTTAATCTTGTTCCTGAGAAAACTGATCCACAGCTTCAGACAATACTTGTTCTGAATTTTCCAACTTGACCTGAAATAAACAATACGGTACATTTATAATATTTTTAACTACACATTAATTTAACTCTCTCCATGCTGAAGGCAACCAGTGACACCACAAATGGCAGTGCCTGTACCTAATCCAGCAGGGAGAGGGTTAAAGGGTGTATTAGACTAGCCAGATGACATGAGTCTATGGTTGAACTATTGACACCAGGGGCAATAAATAGAACGTATTAATTATTACCAACTGCCACTATTGAAATATTTTATTGTCCTTACTAAATGTAAACTGTGTTATTGCCCTGATTAAATGTCGTGCAAATATATATTAGATTGCACTATTAAGACATAAAATCTGACATTTCTGACATTTAGACTATTATGTGAGAGTATAAGATAATACTGCTGAACCCACTATCAACACGTTATCTTGTATTCACCATAAATGCACTGATATTGCCTGAAGTGTTTTCAATATGATGCGATTAATGAATTATCATCCTTGGCCCGTCAGTACCAGCCGGTGCTCGCAGGTTTACTGCAACATTCGGCAGTACATATGTTGCAGGTTTCCTCCTGACCTAAACTGACAAACCATGATATAAGTGAAAGAATCTTGAAAGGGCCTCTAACTCCTAATTTTAAAACCCCCACATAGAAACAGATTGGTAACTGTGTTAAGTACATACTTCTGGTATGAGATAAGGAGTTGGTTTCGTTGCTTCTTTGTGTCCGTAGTCCTTCATGGTTCCACACTTGGGGATATTTTCCACCCAAACTCCTTCAAACATCTGGCCCGAGTCCAGGTAGTAGTACTTGCCAGGCCCGTTCTTCTTGCCGGCCTTCCACGACCCCTCGTGTCGGTTCTCGTTGGCTACAAGGCAAAAGATGTCCCATCGTTAAGATGATAATTCATTACTACATAATGATATAACGGCTGCAAGTGGGTCTTCGAATTTCGAAGAGTATCATTTAAAACTAGGAATTCCGGTGATAAGCTAACAGAAGTCTATGCATAGAAGTGCATACAAATCCAAAGAAAATCTTAATACAACGTTACAAAGGATCGTATACTTAAATTTCTGTTTGATTCAGAGATGAATTATGTTGTTCAGCATGGTTCACGGGTAATAAATCGTGAGGCGACGTA
>JAVCKZ010094808.1:0-11444 GCA_034780755.1 Lepetodrilus elevatus | reverse complement strand
ACTTTGCATTTTTAACTCCAATTCTGTCCAAAACGACAACTTAATTTGTGTCAGACTGTGATATTATGCCTTTAAGAGTCGCTTTAAAATATTATTTCACTTATATCACAGGTTGTCAGTTTTAGGGCAGGATCTTAAAGCTATAACATGTATAATGCCACTCACATCTGCTGATGGAACTAATCCCTTCAACTCAAAGGCCTCCGTCACAGACACCAGTGCTACAATCTTCTCTTTGGAAATCAACTGAAAAGAATGGCAAATAATGAAATATTGTATCAAATATATCAGACAGAAAATAAATATAACTGATCAAGTGTGCATTAACCCTCTCCCTGCTGAAGGCAACCGGAGATGCCCTAAAAAGCAGTATATGTGCCTAATCAAGCAGGGAGAGGGTTAAACTAATTGCCGAGATTTTATTGCACAATTTCTAAATCAATTTATCAAAGTACGGTGTGTCAAATTGTCAATAGCAGTAATATTGTTATGCATTATACTTTTTGTTATACAGTAGACCTCGCATATAACGGACTCCTTGGTACCGGCAATTTTTGTCCGTTATGTGCAAAGTCCGTTATACGCATATGCCGTAATTAGCGTTAGACATGACCAGGACTGTTATACCGGTATGCCATAATGCGAGTGTCCGGTTTATCCGAGGCCAGTATATGCGAGGTCTACTGTATATACATTTACTAGCACAGTAGCAGCCAATTTGGCTTTGACTTATGTTAACTTACAGTGTTCGAATTAATAGGGGGTTCGGGGGGTCATTTGAAAATCTGCAATGTTAAAGCTGGTATCTGTGAGACCCCCTGAAAATTACAGATTTTACCACCTTTAACATTGGGCCTATGGAGAATGACCCCCTCATTATTTTCATTATTTCGAACACTGACATGATGTATAGTTTCGCTTTTAGATTACATACAGGATCTTTTGAATGTGCATGCATATGCTAGTGGGATGAAAATTTTGATGACCTATACTATATAGCTTCTTTTCTAAAACTAGATATTTTAATATACATGTAGCGAAAATCCCCAGGTTCAATCCTGTCCCGGGAACCGGGAGCATCAATGTTTGCAAAAGTTACCTTTCTGACGTAATCCTGTCACATGTGCTGACCTAAACTCACAAACTATGATATAGATGAATTTACACTTAGTTCTACTCCTGTAATAATAATAATAATAATTTAAGCATATTTATAATGTGCCTAACCAATCGGTAAGCATATTTATAATGCACCTATAAATCCATTGTTTAAAAGTTATCATCCACGGTCTGTCAGTACCAGCTGGTGCTCGCATATGTACTGTAACGTTCACCACTAAGAATGACATGTTGCAGGTTTCCTCCTGTCCTAAACTCACAAACTATGATATAGATGAAAGAAACTTGTCGAAAGCGGCTCTAGACATTAATTAAAAAATAATCATAACATTATTATGATAGTTGGCTTTGGAATGCCTGCTTTGTATACAATATGACTTATAGTGTACTTGTGAACATTCTTTAATGTCGGATTACTTTTAAACTTTAAGAACTAATACCAAATTTAATTAATTTCTCCTGTTCGAATAATTAGAGTAATTACGGTAGTACTTGCATGTTTGTTTGTCCTCTGTTATATCATGCCTTGTTTGAAAGTCTGGATAACTATTGATTGTTCTCGAACTGTGTCGTATTACTTCATTTATTAGCATTCATCCCGTCTACTAAATAGTTTTGTCATTTAATATGATTAAGTAGATTAGTCTTAGAGAATTAACCCATGATCATGATGATATAAAAATGATTTAAATAGTATAAGGAAAATATTTTCATTTGTAATATTCATAATTGTTGTTCAAAGTTTGGTCATTACTATGATAACAAAGTTATGACATCGTTGACAGAATGGCCCATCATGTTTAATAGCAACTGCATGTATTTATTGAAGTCTTATTTGACCAGTTCAATTTCCTAATGTATTTTCCATGTTTTCTTTGCAATTCTTATCTCTACAATATTGGAACTAAACCTTCAACGAGTTCCCGCTAAGAATGGCTCTGAAACTCTGATTCTGTCTTCAGTGCATCATGCATTAGAGTATAATTAGGCGAGCGGAAAAAGCAGTATAATTGAATTAAGGAATGGCCCTGCCTATACGCAGCCATTACAAGGCTTGGGCTCTCCCCTTTCCCTTTCAAAGTTAGGTGATGATAATGATCCTGTGGAACTGTCAAGTCAGGCAGATAGGTGGTATTTGCCACGCATCTGTTATCCACTTGTTCTTCTAATGCAAAAGCAATCACAACATGTAAATACTACTTGAATAATTCAACAGGGACACAGTTAAAGGGATACAATGGTTTGTTGACATATTTCATGGTCAAATGTATTATCTGAAAGTCTACCATTATATTTGTCTATACAAGTATATTTGACAACAAGCCACATTTTGTGCATGTCCCACTGGTTTTCAATGTTTTTATATTTTTTCGTATTTTTGTAATTTTTATCATCAGATATAAAGAAATACAAAAATAATATGAAATATGAAAATATTGAAAACCAGTGTTACACCTGTGGAAAATGTAGCTTGTTGCCTAATATACTTGTGTATGTATGCCTTTTACAGTATAACCATGATAACATCAAAACAACGTGTTTTCTGTTTATAATTCTTCTTACTGTTTGCTTCGAAAAATCTTTTGTCCTTGAAGTTAAACAAAGTAAGAACTATTGCCAGTGTTACTAGATTATTTCTACGAGTTGACAATAAGAAATACCACAAAGTAGTCCACTGGGGATGAATGGTGCATGCTGGGAGTATTTTCTCGGCAGCCAATCAATAGAAGATTTAAGCTGAGGCAGGTTATAATGCGACTAATTGTGAAATTGGAGTCTGTGATTGTTGGGCAGCTGTTGAGTGTAGCCATCACTCACTATGATCTGGTTAGGGTGACAGGCTTCTGGAATCTATGGCATACATGTCTGGAGTGGCTACGCAGTGCTACAAGTGCAAGCCTTTAGGTCACATGGTACACGCATTTGTTATTTTTATTACTGTAAATCATGGAATTAATGCGAGCAGAATATTAATGCGAAAAATACGACCGCCGTATTGTCGCATTTAATTGCTGCGCATTAAAGGTAAGTACTGGTGAAAAACATGTATGGAGACATGACCGTTCACATTTTATTGGTGTTGCATTTACGTCTAAAACCGAGAGCTCGCATTAAATTAGTGATGCATTAATTTTGTGATTTACATTAAATAAGATTTTAAACATTTTTTTTATTTTTTTTTTTTTGACAGCATCATTACTAACAGACCCTGTCGTGGTAAATGATCTCATTCAAGAAGAACAGAGCAAAGTTCAACGACTGGTGGACAAATACAGTGAGAAGATGAAGAAAATACATGTAAGCTTGATACTAATTGCAGTGTTCGAATTTAAAGGTGGTCCAGGAGTCATTTGAAAATCTGCATTGTTAAAGGTATCCTTGTGAACCCACTGAAAATTACAGATTTGACCTCCGTTAACATTGGCAATAATTGACTGGTGAGAACCACGTGCAGGTAGTAACTGAAATTACTTACATCCAAGGAAAAATTTAATGTGAATATCGATGGAAATTTAGGGTGCTTTTTTTTGCCTTATATCTTGTCACTAGCAGACCCCAAGGTTTAATATGAAATTTTTTTTTAGTATAATTTCATGCCCAACTCAAATATTTCATCAGGTTTTACGAACAACACTTTGAGTTGAGTATGAAATCGTACTCAAAAACATTTCATAGTCTCTTAGCCTCTAGTATTAAAAAATAATTTTAAAATAAAATAAAATAAATTATTTAAATATATTTTTGTAAAAACGTTTTTTTAAATATTAAAATAAAATAAATTTATTTTATTTTCAACCACTGCAGATTGGAGGAAAGGTCAAACAGATGTCAGGAAAGGTTGGCGAGGCCATCGTGGAGGCGGCCAAGACTGAGAATGCCACTATGATCGTGGTGGGAACCCGCGGTATGGGGAAGATACGGCGCACGTTTCTGGGCAGCGTCAGCGACTACTGTCTCCACCACTCACACGTTCCCGTGCTGGTGTGCCGACACAAAGACAATCCCACACAGGAGAAAGATTAGTTTGTGTGGGTGGGATCTGTTTAATAGTGCTTGAAATTTAACCCTCTCCATGCTGATGCTCGAGAAAGGTGTGGCAGGGCCCTAATCCAACAGGGAGAGGGTTAATATATAAATTGGTACAAACATGACAAAGGCCAGTAGTTAAAAGACTATAAAAATAAGTTTTGGATGCAGTATTGACATTAGCATGGAAAAATATGCTAAATACAATCTTTTGTTTACCAGAATATATTTTATTTGAAAAAGAAGAATTTATCCTATGAACGTACCCTGTCAGTATGTCTGAAGAAGCAATCTTATTGTTTTGTTCGATAAATTATTTCTATATTTTTTTTACTTGTTTTTTTTTGTTTGTTATTTATTTATTTATAACATCAATGCATTTCTTGCCAAATTAAAATTTATCAGATTTACCTCATCATGAAAACAATGATTGGTTTAATTGAGCACCGGTGCAGAGAAATATTTTGTTTTTGTTTTTGAGCCTTATCAGTCCATGTTGATCAAGTGATTATATAATTATATAGTTTTGTAAATGGAGACAGTGTTGCACAAAGATTATTTGATCATTTCCAACATTGTACTGTCTCATATTTACAATGTACGATTAAATGTTGTTTTAAATCGTCCATATTCCAATTGGCTAGCAAAAATATCAAGTGTCTAGAAACTATTATTAGCCAAGAAACAAACGTTCCCAATCATACATTAATCCAAATCTAGTTTGCAGTGTTTACGTTCCTAAAATACAAATTGTGCTTGTTATTGTTGAATGAGTTTGTTTATAATCCAATCACAACATGGTTATGGTAAACCCATATGTATACTACTTTTGTAGTACGAATACATGCATATCTTTAATTTAATTATTTACATTAGGAGTGGAAATATATCATTGTTCTAGTAATATGGATATCTTTTCATAATGCTCTCTTTGCCAATGACTAATGCACTGCAAAGAGAGTGCTTTGCAGATAAAAGAGCTTTATGAAAGGATTAACTATAGTATAAATTGAAGTATATAATAATAATAATACAAATAATGTGTGGTTTTCTATAGCACCCAATCCATGTTACAGCATGCTCAAAGCGCTGTACATTATTACCCTGGTCAATGGATCTGTGTGCACTCAATTCCTTTATTATTTAAAAAAACCCAACTTATTATAATGTTCTTATGTTTAGTACTGTATATGAAAATGTGATACAGGTGTACACATGTTCTAATATCCTATGGTAAATTGGGGAACATATTAGTAGACACATAATATATGCTATAGAATGTGAACATATATACCTGTAGTAGACATTGCCTATTATTCTGTAGTATAAGCAGAAATACACGTACAGTACATAGGTAGACATGTTCTATGTCATAAGTAGTACATGGAAACAATTTGTATGTAGGTACAGTATGTATGTATATGTTCTAATATGCTGCACAATTGGAAATACAGATGTAGACATTTTCTTATGCGGTGTACAATTTAAATAATACATTTTAACATGTTCTATTATATATGTTCTAGTCAGAATGGAAATGCATAAATAGACATGTTCTATTATATTTATTATTCCATGGTATGAGTAGAAATATATATATATGTACATGTTCTATGCTTATAGTTACTAGTTGAAGTGGAAACACAGTCTACAGACAATGTCATGTTCTATATTACTGTAGAACTAGAAATATATTTACATGTTCTATTACATGTGTAATATATGTTCTATGAAATACGTAGATGTTCTAATTGTGATATTGTGCAGTAGATTTTGAAATACCTAGTTACGTACATTAGTTGGTGGTACCAGTGGAAACGCACGTATAATGGCATGTTTCAATGCTTTCTGTTATTATAGTCATGTGACCAGTCACATGATCAGTGTGATAATATTATGCGCTGACATGACGTCCTGCGGTTTATTCCATGTTTTACATTATACATTTACAACACTCACAGCCTTAACAGTATCAGTACAATGCACTGTTTTAATACAGGAGTAGAATCTCAGTTGTTTTCTTTAAAGTTAAAGATGACATCATATCTTTATCTAGTACCGTAGTTGTATAAATGTGTAATAGAATCATGACATGTATTTTGATGGCTTATATGTTGATTTTATACATTCTATTGTATTTAATACTTGCACGTGAACCACTTGGAAATGAAACTAGTTTTACACACACAAAAACACATTTATTATTCGATTAACAATGGAAGACTTTTTTTTCAATAGTACACAAAATATGCCAGGTAGTAGGCCAATGTATGCATGTCACACAAGAAGAAATAGTGTAGTAAAATACAAAATATAATAGGTTGGAATTCATGGGTAAGGTAGTATGTATCATAAGCCTACTATTATTACATGACCGTTTCATAAATGCATATTTAATACTGAATGCTTTATGAATCGTAATGACTAGTGGAAATATACGTAACATACTAGTACATTTTTCAGTTGTTTTCTAGTGGATAATATTTGGGGTTTTTCCACAGTGGATAATACATGTATTGTGTTTTTGTTCACGTCTGTGATCATACTAGGTGTTACCAGTTTGTTTCCACATGTTGGTTCAATGACGGTTAGTGTTAATTCTAGTGGAAATGTGTCTTTGACTACTCAAATGATTTGCTCTCCAATGAATTTATCAACATTGATAAATTATAAATTAAATTAATATGCATTAAAATTTATGAAATAGCCATGTACTGGTAATAGTATTTTCATGTCACTCAAATAGAAATAGTTTCTCAATTACAAACTAGTGTCTATCAAAGAAATAATGTCCTCTAAATATTATTTGTGTTTGATTAACAATAAAAACAATGTCTCAGATATTGTCTTTTAGTGTGGTGGTTAGTGTCTTTTAAATTATGTTGTTAAACAAAAATAGTGTTTATTGTTTGTAAATTGTGTCTCAGATAGTGTCTATTACTATTAGATACGTGTAGTGTTTGTAGTGTCTTTCAAATGGTATATTTTTCATTAGAAACGTTTAGTGTCTTTCAAATGTCTATGTCTTCCATACATTTTGAACCAATATGATATCCAAAATCATAATAAATTATGTTTATTCAGGTTTAGGACACTTACAATTTAGGTATACATGTACAAGTTTCAATTTGTCTTACATTGTGGATGAGTGTAATCTAGTGCATAATACAATCTAGACATTGTTCAAGATGATACAAGTCATTTATTGGACTAAAATAGCTTAATCATTGAATGTTTATTATTGTATTTTCAATCAACGTTCCATGGCCATGCAGTCACGGAGATTAAAAGTTATAGGACATTATGTCTTCCTATTAAAACGTTTAAAGAGATATTTTCCCATGCATGTGATACAGTAGAACAGTTGATACGATTGCTGTTAATGAAATACGATTTGCTTTGCGTAGTAATTTAAAGATGTAGCTTCTCTCAAAAAGTAGTTCCTTTATGTATGTACATCCATACAAATACATTACAATCAAACAGAGAATATATATTACAATATACAATGTATGTATGCATTCAATATGTTCCATAGCTGTGGATATTATACAGATGTTTACAAGAGTCCTTGAATGTTTGCTAGTTACGACTTTACCGTAACCTTTTAGAAATGTCCTTGTTTCCCTCTGTGAATGGCATCCCTGTATATCAGCGAACTGTCTTAAGTGTTACTTGTATCCTGATGTTGTTTACAGTTTATAACGCCTAAGATCGTGTACATGTCTGGAATATAATATTAAAAAGATAATAATGAAGTGTTGTTAATTTTATTTTACGTCATCGGTAGCAAATTGCAACACGTCTTCAGTATTTAAGGCTGATATGTAATCTTGCTTTTCTAATATATTGCCCCATCCTCAGACAGTCTCATTATTACATCAAATTAAAATTTAAAAAAGAAAGAAAACATTAATAATAATAAAGACAGTAGTTCTTCAACATTTTGTTTTTATTGTCCTATAAACATTTCGGACATTTCAAGATGAATGGTTTTTTTTGGCTATGGTTACAAGCTCTGGTTGTTGATGCATATTTTAAAATTACTTGCTAAAACGCCGTAATCACTAATACTGCTAATATTTAAGTAGAACTACTAGCTGCTATTAATATAAGTTGGCTACAGTTTGATTCCATGATGCAAGCTAAGGAGGCAATCGTAAAATAATCCCCAATGTGTTCCAGTCAGCTTTGTGTTTACGGCCCTGTCCCCATCTCCCAATGAATTGTTCACACCAGACATGGTAAAATATTCACATCATTACATTCTTGAATCTGCATATCAGCCATATGCTACATAAACTGTCATAGTGACTAAAAATGTAAATTCTGCTCCATTCACCATTCTCATTTTTGGTTGACAATCTCAACAACTGGCTAGAAGTTCTCGAAATAAACCTGCTATAAATGTCGGCATTTTTTCCCTGAGATTTATTATTCATTATTCTATTGGCACAATTTTTCTTATTTTTTTTTCGGAAAATGGAAATTGCTTAAACTCCGTCATTGTTTCAAGAAATCGGGCATTAGAATGCATTCTTTATTTGTTTAAGTGAGAAAGACGGGACTTATTAAAATTGTGATGGAGAGCTGTTTCTAATTCTGAGGCGATATTGAAGTATTGATCGGCTCGGCGTACAGTATGCATTGAGTAGGATATGGAATCCATGTTTTACCTGCAGCATGTTATATGCCAGTGAATTATAAGCTGGCACTAGACATACACATGCACACATCATGCACCTATTCATGTGAGAATTGTCACAGCTTAAAAAATAACGTGAATGATTCACTACCGTAATCATTGCCCACGTCATCGCTATTGTATCATTTGATTTGCACACTAATCCCCACACAATTCCATGCGTATGTAGGCCGTAACGTCCTCGAATCACATAGCGCCTATGCTTACTCAGCACCTGTCAAGTATAGGCACCATGTGTTTTGAAGATGGTGTTATAGTATAAAGCTCCAATGGTAAATATCTAGTATAAAGTACTGACAGATCTGATGGTGCAGCATCCCTGGGTGATGGTTCTAGTAACCAGCAGGTGCCCCGCCCTTCCTGGCGTCACTGGCAGCGTGAATGGTGCCATTAATTAACTACGTGTATTGTATTGACGACGGCTTGAGGACCGTGCATCACTATCTCGTGGCCTTTAGACCGCAATCCGTCAATGATGTCCTGAAAGCAAGTGCAATACAAACTACTAACTATAGTAATGTATTCGTTGACACCATGGATTCACGTACATTGATGGCAAGAGACCTTGTGACATGTCGGTCCACAAAATTACGTATTTCCTGAGGCCGTATCACTCCTGAAACTTTCGAAATAACGAATGCATCTCAAGTTTATTTTCCGCACGCCCTCACACGGCGAGCTGAGCAGTTCAACGAATACCTCTTTGCTCAGCCCGATGCTCGGTACGCCTTGTGCGGCGGGTTTTAGAGTCTAGTATTATGCTCGAGGAACCTTACTAAATTGGTACAAATATAAATGGACGTATATTGGATCATTGTCTGACTATAGTAGGTTTTGCTATAACATTTATATGAATTAACTTTAAATTGCCATCCTCGTAGTATACTAAATACTAAGTTAAATGAGCACTTGTTGGTACCTCGGGAAAGCCATATTCCACCGTGAGTGTCTTCGGCAATAGTTGATGGTGAACTCTTCTGTGATCAACTGCGTCGGCGAGAGGCATGCCCATTTTTAAAGTGTACAATGCGACCTGTAACAGGTTAGTTATTATCAAAACGTAGTCTAGTGCTACAACAGAAGCCTTAAATGGGGGAAGGGGGGTGTAGTGGGGCGGGTGCTTAGTTAACAAAGAGGGGTGGAGTTACGGTTGCGTTAAGACTCGGTTTCGTACGTACAACATTCAGGGATTGCCCTAGTTTATACTGAATGTTGTTTCCTCTATATTAAAGAAGGCATATATTGATATTAGTAAAGATATTTATCTATATGATTTATGAAAACATAAAAGCATTCATAATAGTATGCTACTTGCATGCATACCGTCATCACTACATAACTTGCAGAGAATTAGTACAGAAACTGGATGCTTTATATGAATAATACAGACTAGTGGAAATATATATAACGTACATTTTTCAGTTGTTTTCTAGTGGATATAGTTAGTAGTCTAAAAATAATGTATCGGATAGTGTCTACTAAACAGGTGTAGGTTATAAACCACCATTTAAATTCCCATAGGCAGTGTTAACACATTTTAGCATAACTAGTGAACCAGTGATTTAAATACCAGCAAATATATATTATTGCAAAGTTTACTCTCCCAGTAGAATGGAAATGAGGAAAAACATATAGCATGAATTGCTTCACATACGTTGGCAGGAAGTGACATCATGGCACAGTTAGTCTGAACAGAATAAACAAAACAAAAATGATCTAAGCTGTCATTCAACTCACAGCCTTATAAATGTAACAGATTAGCACTTATGGAAATAAAACTGGATTTATTTGAAGTGCTAGATGTTGTGCTTGTCAAATAAAGTGGAAGTGTGCCATTTATCACTGGCCAAGAAGTCATTTAATCTGAACTGACTATTGCGGCCGTCTGCTATTTGCCTAACCAATTTAATAGTGATTTATAACCTGTAGTGGTTATAGTGTCTTCCAAATGATATATTCTTTATATTTTCAGGTAATTTACCGTGCTAGACCACTATATAGGTCAACCATCTGCGATAGTATGCCTTTAAGTGTTGCCTGTAGTGTTGCATGTATCCTGATGTTTGCAGTTTATAAAGCATAAGATTGTTTACATGTCTTGAATATAATAGTAAATGATAATAATGAATGAGAGTGTTGTTAATGTTATTATATACGTCGTTGGTAGCAAGTTGCAACACACCTTCGATAAAGGTTCCAACGTTTATGCTATATACACTCTTGTATTTCTAATATTGCCCCATCCTCAAGAGTCGCCTTACATCAGATGACGGAACCTAGAGCAGCTATACCAAACAAAAACGCGGTAGTTCTTCAAACATTGTTTTTATTGTCGGATAATTTTTCGTAGTGGAGGTACAGGACAACTGTTTTTTTTTGGCTTTGGTTACTAAATTATATAAAAGCTGTGGCCTGTTATGTGGGTGTTGATACTAATTTTGAAATTACTTGTTATTTGGTCGGTAAGGTTATACGTGCTAAAACACCGTAATGCCTAATAATGCTAACTATTAAGTTAGTCTACTACTACTACTACTACTACTACTACTACTACTACTACTACTACTACTACTACTACTACTACTACTACTAC
>JAVCKZ010094807.1:0-24648 GCA_034780755.1 Lepetodrilus elevatus | reverse complement strand
TTTCTTTCTATTTCTAAAAAATTATAACATATTAGAAATTAGCTTTAGGGAATATTTCCTTGATTCTATCCATCCTTCCCTCCCACAAGATTTTGACCCCATGCTGTCCCGCGGTGAATTGACCCAAGAAAGAGTACTAAATATTTTTGCTGATGAATATATAAATTTCGGCTTTATGGGAGTATATTAGAAAAAACAGTGGCACTTTTCTCAAATTTTAAACAAAGCAACATTTTTTACACATATATAAGTGGAGGTGAAAAATGAAAAAGAAAATAATTGATCGAAAGAAGTTAAAATTGATCAGTGATATAATAAATGTAGAAGCAAATAAACTTAAGTATATAACCGCAACAATTGAAGGAGAAAAAATGTCAAACAAAGCACAGAATGATTTCAATCTTTCGAAAAGAAAAATGATGAGAGTTGAGAAAAGAATGATGCACGTTGGGATGAACAACATCAATTTAATGAAACCGTTACAAAATTCATAGTTGAGCAACAAGAGTTCAATAAGAATCATAAACATTAGATTAAAGATAAGAAAAACAAACTTTCAAGTTTGCTTTTCTTATTTAATATTTAAGAATTGATTTAAATTCTATTCCATTAATTTTGTCTTTGCCTTTTAAATCAACTAACTCTATTAGAGCAACTACTCTAATGACAATTGCACCAACTTTTTCTAATAAGTCAATGATTACCTTGGTTGTTCCTCCAGTTGCCATTAAATCGTCAATAATGACTACTTTTTGTCCTTTTTTAACCATTACAAACGGTTTCTTTAATTTGGTAGCTACTGGAACACCAAATATAAAACCCCTTGCATCTGGACCAATAATTACATCAGCATCTTCCGCAAATTTTGAAAGCATTTCAACACTCTCAAATAAAGCTTCTCCATTTGCTAAAAGAGGTTAGATGTCTTTAAAAAGAATTCCTTCCTTTGGAAAATCTTTTACATCCTAATATATTTTTCTAAATTCATTTTAACTTCTTATCTTTTTGATTTGTCATATGCAACTCCAATCGCTTTCGGTGCACGCGAGTTCTTGGACGTGAGCACGAGGGCGAGCAGAGATAATGCAAATGGTAGTGCCCTAATTAATGGTTCAATTTCTGAAAGTCATTTTTTATTTGGATAAAATACTGTAATGTTTATTCCAACTGAATAAAGTAACCCGAAAGCAATTGCAGTAAAGAATATAAATATAGGATTCCATTGTCCGGCTATCATGATTGCTAAAGCTACAAACCCAAGTCCTGCAACATTACCCCTAAATGATCCAAGAGTTTGAATATACATCGCACCTGCGACTGCCGCTAAGGCTCCAGAAATCAAAATTCCATAATATTTGGTTTTTGTGACATTAATACCTTGTGAATCTAAGGCTTGTGGATTTTCCCCAGCAGCCCTCAATCTAAGACCTCATGGAGTGAACTTAATTCAAACTCAACTTATTAAGATTAAAACAATTCCCAAGAAAAAAATCAACCCAAAAATATAGCTCACTTTCGTTTTATCTTGTCCAAACCCTCATGGTAATTGAGGATCAACATCCTCTACAGTACTCCCGCCATAAAATTTCCAAACAAATATTGCAACAGCTGCCAATAAAAGATTTATAGATGTTCCGACTATGACTTGGTTTGCTTTTAACGTTATTGCTGCAAGACCAAATATCAACCCTACAACAATACCAGTAAGTGCAGCTATAAGATATCCAACTAGTTGCATTATTCCATTTAAAGGCATTTTTTTAGATATGTATCAATAAGCTAGACCACCAGCAATCATCATACCATTAATTGCAATATTGACAGTCCCTGATTTTTCAGAAAACATGCCACCCATTGCGGCAACAGCTAAAATGATAGCCATTATAATTCCATAAGAAACAATAATCATTATTTACCCCCTTTTAAAATCATCATATTAATTTTTTTAGAAAAAATTTGTTTTTCTTTTTGAGTTAATTTTTTAGGTGTTGTTTTTTTCATTTCTACAAACTTGCTTGTTTTTTGATTTGTTTCAATCTTTTCTTGCTTTTTCAAATTTGAAATATTTTCTTTAAATTCAAATTTTAAAATATTCATTTCTTTTTTATATTTCTTTTTTTCTTTAGAAATCTTCTTTTTGAGAGAAATGTTTTGATTTTTTATTTTTGCAATGTTTATTTTTCTATTCTCAATTTTTATTTTGTTTTCTATTGCTTCTTTTATTTTCATGTCTTTTATTTTAGTGTTGAAAATTGCTTTCAGTTTTTTCTTTCTTTTTCTAAATAAAATATTTTCATTTTTAGATTCTTTATTGTCTATTTGTTTCATCGCAATAGAATGTTTAATTTTTAGTTTTATAAATTTGTCTTTTCTTTCTTCATTGATTTTTGTTTGATATGAAAACTTTCTGTTTATTTTATTTTTCTTAATGTCTCTCAATTCTTTTTTATTCTCAATTAATAGTGTCTTATCACTGTTTAAATTTTTAATTTTAGTATTGAATGACATTGACTCAAACGATCTTTTCTTCTTATATTTTTCGTTCAATATATTTTTAACGTTACTTTTAGAAATTGAATAATCAAGTTTAAGATTTTCTTCAATGGTTCTTGAATTTTCTTCTGATATTTTGTTTTTATACTCTTTCTTTACAGCATTTAATTCTTCTTTAAATAAAAGTTTTTGTTTTTTGAATTCATCCTTGTGCAATATCTTGCCATCATTTTTTACTTTCAATAATTTTGCAATTTTTTCTTTTCTTTCTTTTTTTCAGATTTTTACTTTATCGCTTTTAGAACTTAGATATATTGAATAGAGGAATTTGATTGGCCTGAATCTATAAAAAACAGATGAAATAGCAGCAGAATAAATCATAATAGAAAATATCAATGAAATCATTTCATTTTTATATGAAGGATCTATTGCAGTTATACCAAATCCAGACACTTTGAAAAGGGCATACATCATACCTACTGGAATCATCCCAATTGGACTACTGAAGGCGAGAAGCGCAAGAGCAATTCCATCAAATCCTATACTTGGTAGTGATGTAACTAAAAACGCTGGCATAAAACCTTTTGTTGCGAAATAGAATACAAAACCAAGTATTCCTGCTAGGGCTGCGGAAATTGTTAAAGAAAGTACCATTGATTTTTTTACGTTGATACCAGAGTATTCAGAAGCATCGTTGTTGATACCTGTCATTTTAAGACTTTTACCAAAAACAGTAAATCTCAAAATAACGTAAATAACAGCAACAGACACTAGCGCTATTATTATTGCAATTGGTCATCCCGTTTCAGTGACTAAGCCACTACCAAGTGTATGCTTACTTAATTTTGAATCACCAAATGGAGTGACATAACTTCTACTTGTCATAAATAAATATTTCATTATAAAATATATTATTCAATTAAATAAAATTGTAGAAACAACTTCATTAACATTAAATCTAACCTTTAAGAAACCTACAAAAAGACCGACAATAGCAGCGACGGATGCTGCAACAATTATTAATATTGGGATTGCAATTGCTTTATCAACTCCTTTTAAAACAGTCAAAGAAAGCACCATTGCAACTCCTCCACCTGCAAGCATTTGACCAGAAACACCGATATTGAACAATCCTGTTTTAAAAGCAAATGCATTAGCTAATCCGGCCATTATAAATACAGCACCAAAAATCATAAACTGATTGAATTTTGCCGAATTTTCAAAACTTAAAGTTAATAATTGAAATAAAAATGTGAATGGATTAGAACCAAGCATAGAAACAATCAGAAGACCAAACATAATTCCAATTAAAATTGAAATTAAAGAAACTTTAAGTTTTCCTGCAGGAGTTCTTACTTTTTCTTTCCGTGCATGAACCTTAAAATTTGTTCAATAATTATTAAACATTTTTTCCACCATTTGCTGCCATTAAAACTCCAATCTTTTCTCTTGTTACATTTTTTGCATTCAAAATCCCTGTTATATTTCCATTATTTATAACAATTATTCTGTCAGCTAAAGAAAGAACTTCATTTAATTCATAAGAAATCAATAAAACGCCTTTACCTAATTTCTTGTCAATCAATATTCCGTTATGAATATTTTCAATTGCGCCAAGGTCTAATCCCCTTGTAGGTTGTGAAAGCATAAGTAATTTGTGTTCTTTCTTCATTTCACGACCGACAATTGCTTTTTGTTGATTTCCACCAGAGAGACTCCTTGCGGATGCTGTTCCGCCGTTTGTTCCTCTAACGTCAAAATCAGTAATAACTTCTAAAGCAAATTCTTTTGCAGAACCAGTTTTTACAATTCATCTTTTAGAATATGGATATTTGTAAAATAATTGAGAGGTCATATTATCAACAACATTCATATCTAGAATCAAACCGTGTTTATGCCTGTCTTCTGGAACATTAGATAGCCCCTTCTCATATCTTCTACGTATTGAAGATTTGGTTATATCATTATCATCTAGAAAAATACTTCCTGAATTTACGCTTATTAACCCAGCAATGGCAGCGGCTATTTCACTTTGTCCATTTCCTTCAACCCCGGCGATGGCCACTATTTCACCTGCTCTTACTTGAAATGAAATATTATTTAGAGTTTCTTTTTTAGTTTTTTTATCTTTGACGATAACATTTTGAATATCAAGAATCACAGGAGATTTTGATGCATCAAAAAACTTATTTTTTACTTCAACTATTTCTCTCCCGACCATCATTGAAGCCATTTTTTTAACTGTTGTTTTTTTGACATCGATTTCTCCAACAACTTTACCCAACCTTATAATAGTTGCAGAATCAGCAACTTCTTTAATTTCTTCCAATTTATGTGTTATTAAAATAATTGTTTTACCCTGTTTCTTAAAATCTTTAAGTAAAGAAAGAAATCCCTTTATTTCATTCGGCGTTAAAACAGCTGTAGGTTCATCAAAAATTAAAATGTCTGCATCAGAATACAACATTTTCAAAATTTCGACTCTTTGTTGCATTCCAACAGTCATGTCTTTTATCTTCATTTTTAAATCTATTTCCAACTTGAATTTTGTACTTAATTCATGAATTCTTTTTCTTGGTTTAGAAAAGTTTGTAAACAATAAACCTCTTCTTTCTTCCTTACCCAAAATTATATTTTCAACAGCATTATAATTATCAACTAATTTAAAGTGTTGATGAACCATCCCTAACTTCAATTCTGTTGCATGTCTCGGATCTTTTATTTGGACTCTTTCATTGAATAAATTTATATATCCACCATCTGGTTGATAAATGCCAAAAAGTATAGACATCAAAGTTGATTTTCCTGCTCCATTCTCTCCGATTATTGCATGAATATTGTTTTTTGAAATTTTCATGTTTATAGTGTCATTAGCAACTATCGGTCCAAATTTTTTCGTTATATTTACTAATTCAATTGCAGTTTGTTTCATAAAATAATTATATAGAAAAATGCAGTAAAAAAAACAACCGTGAAGGTTGTTTTATTATTAAAATATAATTATCTTACTGCTTTAGCAGCTGCAATTATTTGCTTAACAGTTTGACCACTAACTGTAGTATCACCAAGCCCGAAATCGTCGTGTTTAGTATATTCTGTTCCACCAATAACAACACCAACACCATCATCATCTAAATCAGCAGTATAAATTTCACCAAAGTGTTTAGTTGAATCTCTAAGTATATCTGAAGTAACTTTTTCAGTTGTTGTTTTCATATTTTTTAGGATTGAACCTCAAACGTATTGATCATCAGTATGGTTTGCTAATAAATTTTTAATATTTGTATCAACTCCAATTATCTTAACATTTCTTTTAGTTTTTGCAGCTTTAAGAGCATCTTTGTACTGAGGCCCACCAACTGCCATTAATAATTCAACACCTTCGTTAGCTAATGAAACAGCAATTGAATCTGATTTACCACCTGGATCAAATGAACCAACAAAACCACCGTCTTTAACTTCAACTTGATCTTTATTATCAGTATGATGTGTATTTCAAAATTCAACACCAGCTTTAAATCCAATAATATAGTCTGTTACTGGAGGAATATCCATTCCACCATAAACACCAATATTTGCACTTTTATCCCCGCCTGGTGCTTTAGAAGCCTTAACTGCATCTTTAGCGGCTAAAACACCAGCGATGAATGAAGCTTCCTTCATTTTATAAACAATTGAAGCAATATTCCCTTGAGGTTTTTCAGTTGCTCCATCTTTTGCATTCACAACTCCATCAATTCAAACAAATCCAATTCCTGGGTTTGCTTGGCTAAATTGAGTGATAGCTGTTGAGTGATTGAATCCAGCAGCAACAATAAGTTTTGCACCCTTTCCTTTTGCATTACTATAGTTATTTAAAATTTCACTTGCTGTTTTAGGTTCTAAAACATTTGTTTTTAGTTGGTTACCTGTACCTGCTTTGAACCCCTCTCATACTGATTGATTAAAAGATTGATCTTCTAAATGTCCGCCATCTGTAACAAAGTAAGAATGACCTTTGTCAATTTTTCCTCCAGTATATTTAACATATTTAACTGAATCATCTGAACTACCACATGCTACAACTGTAGCAATAGGAGCTACTACAGCTGCTGCTGTAGTAAGACCTAACAATATCTTCTTTTTCATGTTTTCTCTTTTCCGGCTGTTGCCTATTTTTATACTTTAATTATATAGGTTTTAATAAAGTTATATACTGTTACTTTAAAATAACACTTCCCTCCAACAAGATTTTGACCCCATGCTGTCCCGCGGTGAATTGGCCCATATAAGTATAATTAATTAAAGGGGTCAATTTACCGCGTGACCCAAGTAATTTTAAAACTATTTATGAATTATATACAAATCCTTGTGGGGGATATTTAAACCCGTAATCTGATATGGGTATATATTTTTCAAAACTGGTTGTTTCACTCACAACATAGGCATATCCATATTTCTTATCTTTGAAATAATCATAGAATTCTTTTTTTGATAATGAATTTTTATCTTTTGTTAACTTTCATAATTTTGGTAGGTCCATTTTCAAAGTTTCTTTTATTGTTAAAATTCCAACGACCATTGATGTTGGAGATGTCTCGTAAATTAATATCTTGTCAACTTTTCTTTTTGGGATGTTTCTTCGCATTTCAAATGTTTTAATGCCACTTAACAAATCTTTAGAATATTTTTTCTTAATTGGTAATATTATTCTACACATTCTTAACCCCCGCTCTATTGCATATGTCATCAAATTGTTCGCGTGTCACAATTATATTATATAAAGCTCCCTTTTTCAACCCTATTTCATCCTGTAATGTTAATAAATTAATGTTGTTACCTCTTCCAAAAGTTTTATTAAGAGAAAATATGGTAACAAATCTTGAATTTTCTCATCACTCTTTTAAAATTAATTTTGAAGGAAAGGCAGCTTTTTCTTTTACTATTTCTTTCAAATCGTTGAAAGAATTATAGTCTTTTCATTTAACAAATTGATTAGTTATTTTGCCTATTGCTGTTATTGCTGCCGTTTTCAGAGTTCCTTTTCTGTATATTAGTACAAGAGACCCTATTGGCAATTTTCTTATTGTTTCTTGACCATGCATGTATGCTTTTTGTATACCCATTTTCTCAAAATTTTGAATTTGCTCAACACCTAATAAATCAGCGCCTTGAATGTAGGCATCATGATATTTTTGTTCTAAAACAATAATTCCAATTTTTGTTTCGTCAGATAATCCAAGTGAAGGATAATTTTCTTTTCATGTTTTTCCTATTTTTCATGTTTTACCTATTTTTTTAAGTAAATACATTTCGCCATTTTCGGTTTCTCCAATTTTCATGAATCCATAAGTTTTTGCTATTTCAAAAAGTTTATTTTTTTCTGGAGTGTTTATTTTAATAGTAAAATAAACCTCATCAACATCCTCGATATTTGCTCTTTTAATAGATTGATAAATTACAAATTCTGAAAATCCCGACATGCCAACGGATTTAATTGTGGTTATTTTTAGTCTTCTTTTTTTAGGAATTTTTACGCTCGAGATTACAATTTCTTCATCTTCAATTTTGAAGCCAATAAAAGCTTTCAAGACGTTGTTTTCAATTCAATAGTGAGATATTTTGGCATTGTTATCGACACTATTTTTATATCAATTGTCAAAATTTTCATAATCATTCCTAAGAGAATCAAAAAAATCATCTTCTAAGTATTTTAAAATAAATCCTTTATCCTTATTCTCGTAATTCATTGTCCCTCTTTCGTTTCTATTTTTCAATATTTCACTTTATATCTTTTTGTTTGACTTTAAATTTTTATGATAACTTTCGTCTAAACTTGATTAATAACCAAAGGTTTTCATCTGTTAGTACCATTTTGTTCAACATAATATCATTATACATTCTATAAAGAAAAATTTTAAAGAATTAGTTAGCGTAAAGTAAATGGGGGTAGGATCAAAATCTTCTTAAAATCACAGTAGACTACTCAGTCTGCTTTTATTTTTTTAATAAACAATGAGCATTCAGAAATCGGGGATTTGTGAAAAAAGCAAATATAAGTAAGATGGTAAAGACAATTGGGGCTGTTAGCCTTCCTTTTGGTTTTTTACTTATGCCTATTGCAATAACAAGTGGTATAAATAAGAGTCCAAAAAGGTTATTTAATAATTCTTATAGAGATATTAAAAATAATTTAGAACAATCAGATGATTCTTATGTTCTCCAAACAGCGAAAGAAGAACAAGAACAAGTTAATTATTTCAAAGAAAAAATTAAAAATCATAAAACTAATAAGTTCGAAGCTAAAACTTATAAAACAGTAGAACATGATATCAAAGCAAACTCTATGGTAATAAATCCAAACCACACATATAAAGCAACAGCTGTAGTTGAAATACATGTATGAGCATCTGCTATGTGAGGTTCTTATGGAGGTATTAAATTAACGTATGTTGGTTTTAAGGTATTGGATGGAAATAATAATGAGGTTTTTTCAGGTTCAGAAAGCCCCAATTGAGAAGAGGGTGGGCACTCGTCTTTTGGGGTATCAGCTTCAAATGGTGGAACAAAAACAATAACTTTTGATAATTTATCTGCATCAAACAAGAACTTTTCTTCTTTAATCAATCAAAAAATATCTAAGGTAGGTTTTGATCTTGACGCTGAAAGAAGAGGAAATACTGACGGGGCTTGATTAAAAGTCCATAAATTTCAATTATTAGATAAAACAACAAATAAAATTGTTTCCTCTGTTTCTGAACCTGTTGGTCAAATTTCGGAAAATAAAGATTCAACTTATCACTACAAAAATGTCTCTGGTTCTGTTTATTTAAATGAAAAATATGACTCTCCAAAAGACACATCATTCAAAACAACAAAAGTATTTATGTCTGATAAATATCTAAAATCTTCTGCAGGTAATTTATCAAAAGGTGATATAGCTAAGTTGATTAAATGAAATGAAACAACTAATGGTGCATATTTAAATCCAACAAAGAATCAAACCGTTTATCAAAATCTTTCAATTGATATTAATAAAAAAATAATTAAAGGAAGGGTTCAATTTAAAATTGATAATAATCACTATACAAGTCCTTTTGATTTTGAACTTCCTATACATACTGTATCTTTAGATTATTTAACGAAAGCTTCTATAGAATCATCTTCTATGTGAAACCACACAAGAGATGGTGGAAAAAAGTATTGATCTAAAAAACCCGAGACAAAGCTTATTCTAAATGAAGAGTATTTTAAGACACTTAGAATAATCAACGAAAAGCAGAAGATGCTTGATAAACTTAATGTTGATACTTGGAATTGAATTTCTTCTGATAAATTGGTAGCAATATCAAAAATTAAGTCTTACGAGTTAAACTTTACTAATTATGATGATATTAGAAATAAATATTTAGTTCAAAAAAGTACTTCCGTTTTTGGAAACATTGTTCCAAACTCTTCATTCGGAAAAATTGTTGCGAAAAACAATTGAAATGATAATCCTCCTTTGCTCGAAGATTATCTAGAGTTTTTCAAAAGAGCAAGTATTTCATTTGATAGTGTTATTTTAAATAATGGCAAAGAAGAAAATTTAAAACATCACTCAAACAAACTAGTTAACTTTAATGAAAGTGTTCTATTGGATGACACTTATCTTAGAGGTGTACCTTCTACAAAAACAACTTTCACTACAAAAATAAAGAATGTTCAAATATCTGGTGTTCAAAATGACCAAACTAGAATTGACGGAGAATTATTAGTTTGATTAGATCAGGATAATCTTAAAAGATTGTATGACTTAGATATTAAAAATACTGATGGTACTAATTTAAACTTTGCTCATACATACTTTTTTCAAGATAAGCCAGTAAATATTTCTAAAGACCTTTCGTTTACTCTTGAAGATGGAACCGTTCTTGATAGTGATCTTATTGTTGTAAGTTCTTCTAATCCAAAACTTAAAGTCGGTGCGAAGGCTTATCTAAAAACAAGATTTAAAGGATTGTTTAAGGGTGGTGAAGAAGAAAAGTTAATTATTGAAAAGAAATCTGGAAAATGATATTCTAAAAAATATCAAAAGAATTTAGAAACTCTAGTAACTAATTTCAAAGAAGAAAACATTGAATATGTTTTTAATCAAGAAATGAATTTATTAATTAATCCATATGACCTAAGTGGAAAAAGTTTAGGACCAGGTGTTATTTCAAAAACCACTCCCCTTAGATACTCTATCGACAAAGTTGAAGATATCTATAATGGCAGAACGATGACACTTGAGGATTGACACGACGGGTATTGATCACACGCTACAAATGCAAGTGGTAATGCAGTATTTGATGGTTTGTTTGGTGCAGATACATCAGGGCATATTGATAAAAGAGGCCATTTAGGAGTTGGAACACATGATATAAAGGTCGAATTGGCTAATGCTCCATCGGGATTTAAAAGTCACTTCAAAATAGTTATAGATAAGAATCCCGTTAAAGTCAGTGTTAGTTCTGTAAGCAGTTCTGTTGTTAAAAAACATCTTAGAGCAAAAGATCCTGTTTCAGGAGAAACTAAAAACTTTGAAATGTATTACTCTCAAGGACCAATCAATTTCAAGGTATTTGAGGATGATATAGCAGGAGCTAAAGCGGAAACATTAGCATCTGATGGTAAATGGTATGACATCCCAGTTAATATCTTAAATATTAAAAAAGATGGCCATTGATTGTTAGAAATAAATTCAACTGTTGATTATGCCGGTTTCTCTAGGGTAATAATTGAAGACCAAGCAGGCAATGAAAAAACAATATATTTCAAACTTGACAAGTCCTCATCTCAGTTTAATCCTGATATCCAGTTCAAAAATTCAGATGTTTTTAATGTTCACAAACAACACCTTGGAAAAGAAGTTGTAATATTGAATAAACCATCTCAAGCTGTAGTCTCTGATCCTTTGATAACAAATCTTTCAATACAAACAGTTTCGCATGACGGAACAACTCGCCCATCAGGTCTTGATGAGGTAAAACTAAGTGCAATGAATAGTTCCATACCAAAGGACTATGGGTATGGAAATACAATTGCCTCTTCATCTCATCTAAAATATACGGCTGATGAATTGAAACCATTTCTTTCGAAGATAACTACAAAATCATGGGCTCTTGAAAATCGTAAAATAGATTTCCTTAAACCTGGTTTATATAAAGTTATTTTAAAAAACAAGTTAATTGAAAACCCGATATCAATTAAATATGTGTATGTGAAAGAATCTTTGTCAACACTTTCTAAATTCCTACCAGACTTATCTTCCATAGAAGAGAATGTTAATTATGATCCTTTACCTAAGGTAGAGGGAAACGATATAACACCTAGTGGTGAACACAAAGAAAATATATTTACATCACAAATTGATGTTCTAACTTGAGATTTCTTAATAAAGGATATCAAAACAAAGTTTTCATACATGTGATATACAGATTTCTTTGATATAAACCTCTTTGAACAAAATCTTCATTTAGAAAATGAAGGGAAGTACAAGATAGATGTTACAAATGTCTTTGGACAAAGTGTTACAAAAAACTTCTTTATCCTAAATAAAAAATTATCTTTTGATGAAAGAAAAAGAAAAGGGACTCTTATTGCGTCAGACAAAACACATATAGACAAGACGGCCTTTTGAAAAGGTGCCAACACTTGAAATATAGTCAGGTATGAAGATAGGGATCATGCAGTATGAGAAAGAAAAGAATTCATTAAAAATGCAATGGCTAATGGTTTATCTAAACAAGAGGCAAACTGACTTTATGAAAAGATGAAACATAACTCTAAGTTTAATGGTAAGTTTGATGGTATTAATAAGAAGGATCTATCCCGATTGCACGAAGCCTTTAAAAAATATGTTCATAACCAAGAACTAGAAAAACAAAGATTAAAAGATTTATCGAAGTTGTCTAAAGGTTCTGTTGTTGGAATTATTGTTGGAACACTTATTGGTGTATTTGGAACAGTAACTCTTAGTGCCTATTTATTACATAAAAGAAAAATATCTAAAAAAATAACATAACAAGAAACCTAACAAGAAAGTTGTTAGGAAAATGGTCAATTTTACGCAGTAGTTTGCGAGTTCTAATGAATATTCAATATGTCCTTAATAAATAAAACTAAACATCAAACTAAAAAGATTTAAATTCTTAAAAAACAAAAAAACTCGAAGCTTGGAATTAACAGCTAAGAGTTTCTAATGGGACCTTGTCCCACCACTAAAAGGAGGCCAAAATGGCTAAGGAAAAAAATAAAAAATCTTACAAAGAAGTAATTGAATTTGCGAAGACTTGTAAGAAAGAAGACTTCATTAAAAAGGAAGGTAAATAATGAAAACTATTCTTATTTACTTTGCAATGAAATACGATGGGGATTGAGACAAGATTTACAGAGCTTTAGAAGATAAAGAAAAAATAACTGACTCAGAACTTTTAAGATTTGATAAAGAACTTAAAGATGAAGAAAAAGGATCTAAGTATCAAGTAAGTACTATTTTAGATAAAGATTATCCTAAAAGATTAAAAGAAGCATATAAACCACCATTTGTTTTTTGAACACAAGGTGATAAATCAATATTATCAATGACTGATAACCAAGACGCTAAATCAATTAGAGCTGGTGATTCTCTGGTAACTTCAGATATTGAGAAAAACAATGCGAAGGTATTGCTTCACAAATTATCACAAACAAATAGATTGCTTGTATCTAGGAGTTCAACAAAAGGTGATATAGCTATTGAAGAATTAGCTAAGGAAGAGGGTGTATCTGTATTACACATTTCTTCAAAAGGTTTAAATGTAGAAAAATATCCTTCTGCCGATAAAAACACATTATTCTTCTCGGAGTATCCTCCGATGATAAATGCTTCAGAAGAGAGATCTAAAAATGCCGGAAGGGTGGAAGCAGCGTTTGCAGACAAATTAGTTCTTGTTTCTTCTGATAAAAAGAAACATGACATAGTTGTTACACATTTCCTTAATTTAGGAAAAGATGTTCATGCTTATGCTCATGAAACTGATAATCATAATAACGAACTTATAAAACAAGGAGCAACATTCCTTGAAAACGAAAAGAAATATTCGTTTGTTAAAGCAATGTATTCTTCCACATCATCTAATGATGTTAAGAAGAAAGAACAAGGATTATCTAATTAATTATTAATAGTTTAAGGTAACTGTAAAAATACTTTCACCCTTTTGGGTGCTATATGACCAAGAGGTCACCAAAAACATAACAAGAAACCTAACAAGAAAGTTGTTAGGAACAAAGGAGAAATATGAACAAAGTTCAATTAAAAGGTCGTTTGGCTAGAGATGCTAGAATCTCAACAAACAAAGATGGTGTAGTATCTGTATTCATTACAGTGGCTACTTGAAAAGGTAAGAACAAAGATGGTAAAGATTTAGGGGCTGACTTTATAAGTGTTGCTTCATTTAGAAAGGTTGCCGAGTCTGCAAAGTTGCTAAAACTAGTTAAAGGTCAAAAGGTTGAAGTAACTGGAAAACTAAAAACTAGAAAGCTTGAAGATGGTAAACATGTTTTAAATGTTGTAGCAACATCAATTAAGGGAATTTCAGAAAAAGTTAAAGAAGAAGACAAAATTCCTTCAAAAGAAGAAGTAGCAGCTGCTACCATTCCAGTTGAAGAAAAAGAGATTCCTTGAGCATTGGATCTCTAATGAAGTTTGAGACATCTAAAAAAGCTTTAGAAGATAAAAAGCCTTTATGAGAAAAAGAATTATTAGATAGTTTAAAAACTATTTCTAAAGACACGTCCCAAGAAACAAGTCTTCAAGATATTGTCCATCAATTACTTAACAAAAAACTTATTGAAATTGACATTGATGGTTTAAATAAACCTGTTGTTGATGGTCTAAAAGAATCGTTAGGAATTAAGGATCATATAAATCAAAAGAACGATTCAGAAAAAATAATAGATTATGTTATTTCAACAAGAGATTCTATGGTGGAAAAAATACAAGACGTTGTTATTGAAAATATTTCAAAACAAGGTGGACTTCAAGAATCACCGACAGAAGACTTTAAACTTGGCCAGTTCTTTGAACTTAATATAATTGTTGAAAAATTCGTACCTAGGGTAAGCAAAGAATCTTCAAAAAAAGATTTTAAGAAAAATGTCTTTGAAGATGCAATATTGTCAACAAGTAATGAAAAAGCAAAAAACGTATCCAAAAATACAAAAAATGCTTCAGAAACACAGAAAATGATTTAAAAAATACAAAAAATGATTTAAAAATACAAAAAACGATTTAAATACAAATAAAAAGGAGAAAACATGGAACAGAAACAAATTAAAGAATTAGAAATTTTATTAAAAAAGTATTTTAAGAACGAAGGTGCACCATTTGATACTTCAGATGGATATAGTGAAGTTATCTTTTATAAGAACAACGTTGTTATATTCACTGGTGACACATATGATGATATTGGAACTAATGATACATACCACTTAGTATTAGAAGATGGTTCTAATGGTTTGAGAGAAATAACTTCCGATGATAAATATTATGCTAATGCAACTGGCGTTGCAGAGGCCTTAGACTCAAAAACTCTTTTTAAGGGAAAAGATATATATCTAAACTTACAAAGTCCCTTAAACAACCTAGAAACAAAACAAATGGAGTTGAAAGTAGTTCAAGAAACAATAAAGTTATTAAATCCAGAGGAATGTATAAAAGATATTGAAGAACATGGAGAACTTCCTTTGAATGATTATGTTCAGAACATCGAGCTTACAAAAGGAATGGGTATTTACAATATTGATGACAATGGTATTTCAATTCAGTTAAAAGACTTCCCAAATAACTTTAATGAAGAAGAAGACATCGAATGTGAAATAGGCGATATTTATGGAAAAAACGAATGTAACAGAAAACTTGGAGATACGTTCATATGAGTAAAGCCAAAAACTCTTGAAAGTATTCCTTCATTAGGTTTCATATCAAGTATTGATGAGTATACAAAAACTCTTGAAGCTTTTAAAGAAGAAGCAGAGACTCTGAAAGAAGAAATTAGTGTTCTTAAGTCAATTAAATCTATTAAGGACTTATATCAAGAACCTTTAGCAAAAAATTGAAGTGATGAAAACACAGAAATAAATGAAGCTGTTAAAAGTATGAATAGTTCTTTAGAAAACTCTGTAATGGAAAATTGGAGTTCTTCTTATGACTATAAGGTCTTGTCAAATCAATTTAAAAATCCGTTAATGAAAGAAGCAATGGTAACCAAAGAATTATTCAACCAAACTTCCTTAGATTTATCTGAATATATAAATGTTATTGATCATACAAGTCCGGTTGTAGTTACATTAGATGCTTTTATAGAAAAATCCCTCAAGAAGGATCAATCTATCGAAGATACTAGAAAAAGAACCTTTGATGAGGCATTATGTTCGTCAAGTGATACAAAAGCAAAATCCATTGATAAAAACAACGGTCTATTGCCATAAATACGAAAGAAGATTTAAATTCTTAAAAAACAAAAAACTCGAAGCTTGGAATTAATAGCTAAGAGTTTCTAATGGGACTTTGTCCCACCAATACAAAACAACTTGTTAAAAAACATAACAAGAAACCTAACAAGAAAGTTGTTAGAAAAAAAGAAAGGAAGAAATATGAATATAGTCGGAGGAGGAAATCAGTGAAAGGGCTGATTAAGCGGATTAGGAGATATGGCACCACTTGCCGAGAACCTAATTACAATTATTGGAGGAATAGTTACGGCAGTAGTGTCACTATTGCTTGTAGGTAGAGGAATCTATCTAGGATGAGGAATGTCTAAAGCAGAAACTCCAGAAGAAAGAAAGAATCTTCAAACAAAGATGGTTTGATTCTTTGCTGGTGCTGCCTTCTTGGTAGTTGGAGCTTCTATTTCTTTAGCGCTACTTACAACCGTTGGAAAAGCAGTTAAAACATCTGCACCAACATCAAACCCCCATATGGTCAACAATTTAGTAATGTCTTTGCGTACTCTTAAACTTTAAGGTTTATATTAGTGAATGTTCTTGTATAATTAATACATGAATAAAACACTAATAATGACACTTGGAACTATTACTGCAGCAATTGCTCCAGTAGTTACTGTTATCTCTTGTGGAAGTTCTTCAAACACATCAAATGATGGAAAGAAGACTTCAACAGATGCAGGAGTTGTAACAACTAATGATAGTTCTAGTGTAGTTGATTTTAGTAGTGATAAATATTTTGATGATGGACTTTATAGATCTAAAAGACCTATGAAGGATTATGACGATTTACCATTAAAAAAAGCAGGTGAATATATTAGGTTTGTTATTTATAACAAAAAAATAATAGATCCAGCGATATTTGAAAAATATAAGAATGTTCCTAATCCTGATGATACGATCGGGTTTCAAGGTGGAGCATATTCTAAAACAGGTTTTAAAGCCCCGGATTTTCCATCAACACATTATATAGTTAATGATTATCAACTTTATGATTTATATGTTGAGAATAATCTTCTTAGAGTTAGAGGATACCACTACAAAAACAACTAAACACTTTTAATTAAGGACACTTTAATATATGGGCTTTCTTGGCGGTATATTAAAGGCATTACTTTGACCAGTAAAAATGATAATATTCAAAGGACTTTATGGAGTTTTCATAAGGGGTCCTTTATGAGTATTAAATACAGAGACTACAGCATTAAATTATGCAACAGGAGCGGAGACTGATAAGCTTCTATTTGATACTTCTCTTAGAGATGGACATAAGGCACATTTAAACTTCTTTGCAACAACAGGACCATTACATCATTTATTTATGGTTGGTGTTGCTGTTTCTGGAACTATGCTTGCTCTAACTATAGGGCTTGTAATATTGAATGTAATTTATAAAGGTAAAATAAATCCTTTAAAAAAGGTTGCTCAATTCGTTATGAATGGAACAATCGTATTAGGGATTCCATTATTATTCTTGACAGGTTTAAGCCTTTCAGGTGCTTTTATGTCTGCTTTAGATGGTAGAGCTGTTGCTCTTGGTTCAAAAGATGTTGTTGGTTTCAAAAAGGATACCACCAGGCAAACTGGGCAAATACTTAATGGTCAATATGGTAATGGGCCTAATTCACCTTTTGATAAGAATTCCACTTGGGATAGTTTAAAAGATAATAAAGGTGTTACTGTTACAAAAACAAAGACGTTAAATGATATTTATAGTGATTTGACGAAGGAAGACATAGGAGGATCCGGAAACCCATTTGCTCCTTCAGAAACTATTAGGACTATTGCTTCTAAGGTTAGGGATGATTATAAGAGTATGTACGACCAGATAATTAAGGTTGAAGCTGGTGGCAGATTGTCTCTTGAAAAGTCTTATAAAGACTTATTATCTGAAACTAATGGAATATTAGGTCAACTTACTCCTAATCAAAAGGATGAAGTTAAGGCCGATAAGATTAAAGATCTTATTCAAAAAATATCTGATATTCAGGAATCTGTTAAAACTTGATTCCAAAGTTCGCAAGATTTATTGTCTTACTTACCTGCTAAAGCTACTAGGCCACAAGATTATGCTTTAATGAATTATCAAGATGTATTTAATAAGATTTATGGAAAGGGTGACTATTCTAAGAGTCCACCATCTTCTGTAAATGACCTTAAATCGTTAACTTACTTTAATTCTGTTCTATTGGATGGAAGTATTAAGGCACCAAATACTGGTCTGTTTGATTTAAGATCAAGACTTACTTCATTTACTGATAGTAGTATTGTAATTGCCTTTTATCATATGGTAACGGGTAATTCAGATGATAATTGATCACAAACTTTTGCTAATCCTAAAAATGGGTCGGCAATGATGTTAATTGGATTCTTTGTAATAATAGCTGCAATAGTGTTGCTTGCTAATATTATCATCGAGGCCTTTATAAGAGTTGGTGTACTTGCAGCGTTGTTTGTAATATCACCGATAATGGTTGGTTTATCTCCTATTGATGATGGAGCAAGAATGAAAACATGAATTAATGTTGTCTTTGCTCAATTTATATCCATCTTTGGAGTAATCATTGTTGTTCGACTTGGTGGTGTGTTGACTTCCTCGTTCTCAAACCTAATTGGGAAGTCCGCCACATATGGAGGAAGCTCTGGTTACTTAATGAGGTCTATATTAACCGGACTGTTTGCTATGTCTATGATTATGGCCGCTAAACAATCGAAAGCAATCTTTGCTTCTCTGGCTGGTTCAAATCAAGGAATGCTTTCAGCAATGAATGGTTTCAAAGGAATTGGATCTCTGGTTAAAGGTGTATCTAGACCACTTAGATCCTTTGGAGGCGCTGCTGGGTTTGGAAAGGCTAAATCCCGTTCTGCTTCTGATGGTCCATCTGGTGGTGGAATGTCAAACTTTAGACAAAACTGAAGTGATAGGAGAGAAGCCCTTACTAGTGTTGGTTCAAATCTGAAAACCACTGGTAGAAGTTTTACCAATACTATTCCTAGAGTAACACTTGGAAAACACGGAACAGTAGGTGCGAAAGCTAGAAGAATAGAAAGAATAGAAACAAAAAGGTCTTCAAAATCAACTAAGACTAACCAAAAAGTTATTGTTAGAAAGAAAAACGTTCAAACAGTAAAAAAAGGTTTTTCATCAAATCCAAAACAAAGAAAAAAATAACATAACAAGAAACCTAACAAGAAAGTTGTTAGGAAAAGAACAGGAGGCCAAACATGGCTTGAAACACAATAAACCCTAAACCGGTTAAGAGGTATAAGAATAAGATTTTTAGTTATTTCACATGAATAGATATTTTGATAGCACTATCATTTATATCTTTAGCTATTATTGCATTTATGTATACAGATAGCTGATGAGGAAAGCTTTCGTGGGGTCTTGGTTTAATAACCTTAGGGCTTGCAGTTACTGCACCCATTCCACACACGGAAGCAAAAGTTTATACATATTTCCTTAGATTTTTATCTTTTAAAGCTTCTAAAAAAGTTTTTAAGAAGGATGAAAGGGAAAACCTTATTCCTTATAAGGAAATAGAAGACGGATTGGTAAAAACAAAATCCGGATCGTATATACAAATATTAAGTATTGGTGGTTTTAATTATCAAACACTAACAGAGTCAGAGGCTCATGGTGTTTTAGAAAATTACAGAACATTTTTAAGAAATATGGATGTAAACTATTCTATTGCGGCTCTTGACGTAGAAGTTCCGCTAGAAGGTCCTATGGACTATTTAAATTCGTTAATTAAAAAAGACAAAAACAAAACAAAGATTTTAAATATATCAAAAGATACATTAAAGTCTCTCAAAGATAACGGAACAAATATCGAAAGAAAATACTTTATTTTCTTATATGGAACAAAACAAAAGCTTCCTCACGCAACAGATATGGTTGTTACTTGGTTGACACATGCTTCTTTAACGATAGATAAACTTGATGATACAGAAATACTAGAAGTTGTTGGTTCATTTTATGGTAAAAAGAATCCTAAAAACATTAAAGATATTCTAACTGAGAATGTAACAATAGGAGCAAACCATATTAAATTCAATGATAGATTTCATAGAATATATGCAATTGATGAGTTTCCTTCTATGGTTGATGAGGGTTGGTTATTTCCAATTTCACAAATGAAGAACGTTTCATTTCTTATGAATATTGAAAGTTTTGCTACAAATAAGGCTTCTAAAAAACTTGATAAGATTATTAGAAACATAGAAGTAAGTCAGCTAAGTATTAAAAAACACTCTACTGGTTCAAAGGCTAATAAAGAATATGAACTTATGAGTGAGCTATCCCATCAGATACATCAAGATAGCGAAACTATTAACTCAACATATACATTTCTAATTTCTACTTCTGATTCAGTAAAAGGATTGAATGAAATTCACAAAGAAATTAAAAGTAGGGCATCGGCTAATTCATTCAAAATAATGTCTTTAAAATACCTTCAATTATCTGCTTTTTCTTCTGTTATCCCAAAAGCTAAGATGGACTTGAAGAAGGCCACAAGTATAGAATTGCCTTCAACATCTATGGCAATGGGGTTCCCGTTTAACCAAGATTTTTTAAATGATGAAGAGGGAATGTATTTAGGATACTCTCAAATGGGTTCAAACTTATTTTTTGATTTATGAAAGTTAGACACACACAGGAAAAATCATAATATGACTATACTCGGTAATTCAGGTGGGGGGAAATCAACTCTTCTTAAAAAACTAGTTAAAGATAATTGAACAAAAGGTTCAAAGATTTATATGATTGATGGTCAAAGAGAAAATAAAAAGCTTTGTGATCAATTAGGTGGGAAATGATTAAATCTTGGTGCAGACAAGCAGGATGAACAAGATAACTTAATTATGAATCCACTTCAATTCTTTGCAGAAGATGAAAGTGGAGGGAATATTGCGACACATCTTCAGTTCTTACAATCATTCTTCAAATCTTTATTTCCACAAATGGATGATGTGATGGCGGCAGAACTACAAACCATCATTTCAAAATTGTATTCAAAGAAACTTGGATCCAAACATAAGAAGAAAGAGCTTAAACCTAATGACTTCCCAATAATGAGTGATTTATCTAAAGATATAGATAAAGAGCTTGAAGCAGTTAAGAAGAATGTTGGAGAAGTTCATAGGGTAAATAATTTATATGCTTTGTCTACTTACTTTAAATCATTTAATAATCCTTCTTCTCCAGAAGCAAAAATGTGGAATGGATATACAAACTTTGATACGAAAGAAGAACAAGTCTTTGTATTTGATATATCTTCTCTAGTATCATCTCAAAATACTAGATTAGCCAATGCTCAAATGTCTATGCTTCTTAAATTCATTTTGGCGGAAGTTATCAAGAACAGGGTTCATAACCTTGCTAATAAAGATAAAGAACCAGAAAAGGCACTTATTGTTGTTGATGAGGCACACCTTATCATCAATGAGAAAGCTCCAGCAGGAGTTGAGTTCTTATTCATGATGGTTAAGACTATAAGAAAATATTCTGGTTCAGTAATTGTTACTACTCAGAATGTATCAGATTTTCTTGGTGGATCACAAGCCATACAACAAAAAACATCTGCAATAATAAATAATTCACAATATTCATTTTATTTTCAAATGAATTCAGACGATTTATCGAAGCTTAATAGTATGAACGATTCTTCTTCTTATGTTCTATCGGGAGAAGAAAAAAACTATATTGCCTCAGCTGGAAAGGGAGATTGTTTATTTACTTTATCTCAAAGAGATAGGAAAATGATTCATATTGATGTTTCTAGTGAAGAGTTGTCTATTTGAAAAGAAGACAATGAAGCATAACAAAAAAACTCGAAGCTTGGAATTAATAGCTAAGAGTTTCTAATGGGACTTTGTCCCACCTAAATAAATAAAAAATAACATAACAAGAAACCTAACAAGAAAGTTGTTAGGAAAAGAACAGGAGGTTCAAAAAAATGATAAATGAAAAATATAACAAATCTGATAGAAGATTATTCAAAAAATTAGAATCAATAACACATGACTATAGACAGGCATTTAATAAAGGAATGTATTACTTAGTCAAAGAGTCAACGTTAGATATTGAAGATATTGAACAGTTGAAACTCTCGATGCTTGTTCCGGTATTTAAAAAAGCTTTAGAAGACGGGAAAACCTTTACTACCGAAGACAAGTTAGCTGGATATTTAAATTATTCGTTAAATTGAAATATTAGGAATTATTTAAGACGTAAAGATAATAGGGTTTTCAATCAACTGAAGGTTTCTGATTTAGTGAAAGTTGATAGCCTGTTACAAGATTTATCTGTCCAACCAGATAATTTATCTGATAACTCAGCATCAAAGGCTTCTAGTGATATGAAATTACTAGAAAAAGAACTTAATCAGGAAGATCTTAAAATAATTAAAGCTTTTGATAAAGTCGGTTACAGTTTGGGAAAAGCAGCTGAAGAATCAAATACATCTGTATACAAAGTAAATAAAACTCTTGATAGAGTAATAGAAATTATAGTTGATGGTGATGCTTCTGCAGACACCAAAACAAAAAAAGATAAAAATATTTCATTAAATTTTTAAATTTTAAAGATTTTCCTACATGTATATATGTAAGGAAACTTATAAAAAAAAGAAAAGGAGACTCATATGATTAAATATAGAGGAACAATTAAAATTACATACCATGAGGATGAAAGTGTTGCTACGGTATGAACGTTATGAAAACGTAAGGAAGGGAATTTAGTATTAGGGGTTTCTATTGTCAAAGATAATAAAACTCACTTTTTCCCAGAATCAAAACACAATCTTTCGAATACGGATAAATCCAAAATTATTCTTTTCAATAGTCAAGAAGCGGGTGCTGCTGCAGAAGATTTGTGAATGTCAAAAGAATTAGAAAAACTTAAGGAAGAAGCAGAAGAGGCTTATAAGCGTGGTGAAGAATCATGCGCGTAATATCTTTTTTAAATAATAAAGGTGGAGTTCTCAAAACTTCACTGGTAACTAATATTGCCGGTGTACTTGCAGCGAACGGGAAAAAAGTACTTATATTAGATACAGACCCACAAGGTTCAGCAATATCTAGGTTTGGAAGAAATGCAGATGATGAAAAACATAACCTTACAGATGTGTTTGAAGGTTCATCAAGCATTAAAGAGGCAATTAAAGATGTTTGGAAGAAAGATATTTCCATTATTACAAGTGATTTCTCATTATCGATGTTAGAACTATCAATTACTAATGGAAAAACTTCTGGTGATGTAGTTTCAAAAAAGCTAAAAGAAATTAAAAAAATATCAAACGAACGATTCGATTATTTACTAATTGATTGTGCCCCAACCTTTGGAAGGATCACAAATGATGTAATTGACTTGTCTGATTGAATTATAGTTCCAGCTTCGATGGAACAAGATAGTTTTAAGGGCATTGTGAATGTAATTAATGTCTTATCAAGCAAAGGTGTCTCAAACAAGCTTAAATGAGTTGTACCGACCCTTTATAAAGGTAGAACCAATCTACACAAGACATTACTTAAAAATTGACTGATTCCGTTGGCAGATGAACACAACATTAATATTACAAATACAAAGATAGCTGATTCAATAAGGGTTGCAACATCAACCATTACTGACAAATTACCAATTACGTTAACTAGTAATAAATCACAAGCTAAACAAGTCTACTTTGATTTAGTTAAAGAAATCGGTCTTTAGGGTTGAGGTTGTATATATAAACTGTTACAACATAAAAACATAACAAGAAACCTAACAAGAAAGTTGTTAGGGAAATAAAAGGAGGCATTAAATGTCAAAAGAAAACAAATTTGATTTAGGTGGATACAAAGAAATAGCAAGGGTAGAAAAACAAAGGGATGAACAGATAAAAACAACTGAAATTAATTTATCTGAATTAAAACTTGCAGATAAAGACAAAAGAAAACAAAAATCTTTATCCTTAAGAACATCAACAATCGAAAGATTGAATAAAATAGCTAAGTTGCAAAATACTTCCATCTCAAAAGTTGCAGATAGAGCAATAAGACAAGTATTAAAGTTAGAACTGTAGGAGAGAACATGAAAAAGGTTATTACAGAGAAGGAAAGAAGAAAAAACTTAAAGATGGAAATGGAGCGACTAGGAATTCCAATTCCGCCTAAGGTGAAGAAAGAAGACTAAACAGGTCTGTAAATTGTAAAGAAAAAGGAGAATTAAATGAATAAAAAAGACGAAGAAGAGATACTTAAACTTTTTCCGGTAAATAAAACGATAGAAATACCACTAACTTCACACTATTATGGGGGTTTATATTTACTAAAAACAGAAAATGGTATATTCCATATGTTAGGTGAAAATTATCAGGGAATATATGATCCCGATGATAGTAATGAAATACCAAAAGAGTTAGCCGATCAACTAATGTTATTTATGAAAAAGTATTGAGATAAAAGATTAAAAGAAGCTATGGCAGAAGAGGATGGTCATTCTAAAGAATGAACATTAAAAGACTATGAAGAAAATAATTGATTTTATGGAGGTAAAAAGTAATGAATAAAAAAGAAATAGAACTATTCAAAAAAGAATATATAGAACTGGTAAATAAACATTTTAGATTACCAACACTTAAAAAAGGTTATGAATATCGTGTAAATCTTCTTGGAGGAATT